>CAJNDV010031103.1:10340-29302 GCA_905221635.1 Symbiodinium sp. CCMP2456 | reverse complement strand
GGGTGGGGGCAGTACCCAACCTAAACCTTTATGAAGGCCGAGTCCTCCGACAAACCCAGCTAAATCCTGCACAGCCGAAACCCCAAGCCTCAGAATCAAACCCTAAGACTCTGGGAGAATAAACCCTAAACCCTAAGCCCTCAACCCCTAAACCGCTAAACCCTAAACCTTACTCTCATGATTACTCGACGCCACAAAACCCAAGCTCCACAAGCCTCTGAAGCCTGGAATCCTGGAAGCCACAAGCCCAAGACTCCGCAAACCCTGCCCGCGGCCCCAAAAGCTACTTTTTTGTAGGGTCCCTATAAATCCCATATGAGGGTTTATAATAAGAACCTACAAAAAAGTGGGTTTTGGGTTATTAAGGTAAACCCCAAACATCTCCGAGGCTGGTGCGGTGACGAATTTTGTCATGGATGCGGCTCACGCGGCTGCCGGAGCTCCGAAGGGCTCAGAGTTGAGGGCTCTTAGAGTTTAGGGACGTTTAGGGTTTTTGGGGTTTAGGGTGTAGGGGTTTAGCAGGATTTGGGACAAGGCTTCTGAAGGGGCTCTTGGGGTGAGTCCGGGGGCTTGAGAGAGGTTGGAAGGATTTCGGGCACATAGGACTCATAGGACCATGGACACGTAGTTATAAGAGATTAGTGTTGATATGTAACCAGAATATACCAGAGCATATAATCCTAACTTGGGACCTTGTGGTTGAAGGTTCCGAAAGGAAAGGCTCAGGGTGATGCAGACCGCACCATGCGTGGCACTGAGCCCCGCGACTGAGAACTTCAGGTTAAGTTAAGGCCCTTTGGGAAGAGTTCTGGGAAGCTTCGGAGTTTTGAGTTGCGAATGGAATCGGAGAAGTTGGCCATACGGTTGATGGACAAAATCCTGCATGACCTGAAGGACCCTAAACTGTGGGAATTATGGTATATTCCTTATAGTGGGTAATGCAGGATTTTGTCCATCAACCATATGTTGTGCGGTCACAGTCAACTCCCTGGCTCCCCAAGCCGCAAGCTCCTCGTACACGAAATGATGCCGAGACCCTACTCCCAGAGGCTCCTCAGCAACTTGCGAAGTGTGTTAGCTACAGTTACCATCTTGTCCAGTTGCATGTTATCAACAGTATATAATAAGCGTATGTATGTAATGTATGTATGTGTGTACGTATGTATGTATGTATGTACATACGTATGTATGTGTGAATGTATGAATGTATGTAGGTATGTAGGTACATACGCATGTATGAATGTAGGTATGTATGCATACCCCACACTCCCAAACCCAAACCCAAACCCGAAAGCCCCTGAAAGCCCCCTCTTTCAGGAGCCATCACGGGCCTCATCCCGAATCTCAATTTGGATTTCACCACGCCCTCCATGCAACTCATGGGCCCCACGAAGCTGCCCCAGGGCGTTAAACAAAAGTGGGGGATATGGGTAGGGGTTTAGGGCTTAAAGGGTTTAGGGTTTAGGGGTTTTAGTTCATATATACAGGCTCAGTTTAGGGTTTAGGGTTTAGGGCTTAGGGGTTTTAGTTCATATACCGGCTCAGTTTAGGGTTTGGGGTTTAGGGGTTTAGGGGTTTAGGGTTTAGGGTTTAGGGGTTTAGGGGTTTAGGGGTTTAGGGGTTTAGGGTTTAGGGTTGTATAAGGTTTACTGCAATTTTCCGGGCCTTTCGTTCATATACAGGCCTTGAGGGTTCCTTTTAAGGGTTGTATAAGGTTTACTGCAATGTTACAGGCCTTTCGTTCATATACAGGCCGTTTAAGAACTTGAATAGGGGCTCCTTTAAGGGTTCCTTCAAGGTTTGCGGTAGTTTTTATAAGGTTAGTATAAGCCTTTCGTTCAAAGGGGTAGTTCTCTAAGTTAGGGCCACTTCTACTGTCCATTTCCTGAACCCTACACCCTAAACCCTAAACCCTAAACCCTAAACCGGTAGCGTGCTATTATCTTGTGGATCCTAACCTGGCGCTGGTAGAGAACTACCCCTATTAGGGTTTAGGGTTTAGGGTTTAGGGTTTAGGGTCTATGCAGCCCTCAAGAATTACAATAGGCCTCGCTTGAGGGTTCCTTCAAGGGCTACTGTAACTTTCATATTTTACAGTGTCCTTAGCATAGGGGCCTTAAAGTTAGAACAGGGTTTTGGGGGACGGTATACGTTAATCATCATAGTGCAGTAGTATAGGTATTATTCAGTGAATATAGAGGCCTGGATAGATAAAATAGGTTTCCTTCAAGTTCCTTTAGAAGGATTCTTCAGGGGCTCTGTAAGGGGTTTCTATAGTTATCAGAGTTTTGATTAAACCCTAAACCCTAAACCCTAAATGTTTAACATCAGGGCCTTGACACCTCGAAGAAGGCTTTTGGATACACATCTAGAAAAACTATATGCGCATATATACCGTGTATAACTATAAAAAGCCTTCTAAAGATGATGGATCGGATCCCAGTTAGCTGTTTCGCCTCAATTTTGTCTGGCTTGAGGTCTACAGGGCTGAGGGTGGTAGCTTTCGGATCGATATATTTTGGTTGGGGTGTCTAGCATTATTTGGAGGTTCCAGGGGAGTTATAGGTGGAGTTCTAAGCCTCCTAATTTGGGTTATAACTACAGTTACCCTACTTATAACCCCACCTATAACTCCATGAACCTCCAAGTACAGCCGTTTGGGGCGGCTTGTTTTTTAATTTGGGCGTTTGGGGTTTTCTTGTCTTTCATCTATCTAAGGTAGAACCCATGGGCCCCTAGTATGGGCCCTTAACCCTGGGACCCTGATCTGCCTACTATATACCCTATTATATACCCTTAAGGGGCCCTAGAATCCCCTAAGGGCCCATGTTAGGGGCCCATGGCTTCAACCTAAAATGGGGGTTTCCGAAAATAGGGGACCCTAATAAAGCACCCCAAAAAAGTAGGACCCTTATTATAAGGACCCCAAAATAAGGTACCCTAATTTTGGAAACTCCCAAATAGGAGCCGGTGGAGGGGGGGGGGGGTTCTGTATTCTTCGGCTCATGGCTGCTCAAGGGTGTTGGTACTTCCGGTTTAGGGTTTAGGGTTTAGGGTTTAGAGTTTAGGGTTTAGGGTTTAGGGTTTAGGTGTTTAGGGGTTCAGTTTTGCTGGCTTTGGGATTGTTGGATATCGGCATGCTCACGGTTACGACTACTATCGACTACTACTGCTACCGCTGCTGCTGCTGCTGCTGCTGCTACTACTGCTACGACGACTGTGACTGCGACTGCGATCCGGGTTTGTATACCCGATTTAACACTTGAACCCTGTTGCTACTGATGCTTGCTGCCCGATCGAGGCATTAGTCTATGAGGACGATAAAAACGCATCTTGATGACCATGCTGTGATGGTGTTGATCGCAGTTCTTAGAAAATTTCATTCTCATCTCGTAGTTATCCGTATCATAAGCAATTTCACTGTTCGGAGGAGTGTAAACGGTGACATGTCTATGATTGATGCCAGACTTCTTCTCCGTCTGGATGGTGAATGCCGAGGTGCTGTAGCGAGGAGGTAGCTCCGTCTGCTTGGCACCATGGCAGCGCGCGCCCTCCAGAGGCTCTGTGGCGACACGATGGAACCTCACCAGGAGACGTGATGCGGTTGGTGTTTAGGGTTTAGGGTTTAGGGGTTTAGGGTTTAGGGATTACCAATAGTCAGGAACATATCATAATTCCCATAGTTTAAAGTCCTTAAGGTAATGCAGGATTTATATCATCAACAGTGTCTCTGTTTTGAAGATGGCGATGGATGCCCGGTGCGTCAAGGCAGAACCCTGCTCGGTATTTCTACTGAATATAATACATGGATAACTAGTCATAGGAGCACCCGGATCAATTCACTCTGCTTTTGCACAACCCCGCAGCCTACTCTCCGAGTACCTAACCTAAAACTTAAACCAGAAGCCCCGAAACCTCGAAACCTACAGCCACGCAGGCACTTCTTTGTAGAATCCTCTTAGAAGCAGCCCCTAAACCCTAAACCCTTACAGAACACTAAACTTTAATCCCTAAGCCCTGAAAATAATCCTTATGTGCACCCTCACCTTGTAGGAGCCGAGGGTAGATCATAATAACACCAGTCACTATAATGATAACAGCAATACAAGCAATAAGAACAATACTAGCAGTAATATTAATCACAAAAAATACTCATAATAGTAGTCTTAGTAATACTATTAATAGTAACAATAATGATATAAAGAATAGTACTAATAATAAACAGCATCAACGCTTGCAGGTTCATGGGTAGTTATAAGTGAGGTACTTATAGCCCACATTAGTGTACTTATAACTCCACTCATAACTACCCATGAGCCTCCAAGTAACCCTAAACCCTAAACCCTAAACACTAAAGCCTAAACCCTAAACCCTACCCCATGAGCCTCCAAGTAGGGGACCGGAATTGTTAGTAGTACCCCCTTCAGGTCCTTATGTACGTTTTTTGCCATAAACGAACCTAGAACCTATCCTACCATATCAAGGCCTAACCCCTAAACCCTAGCCCCTAAACTCCTGAACCCCTAAACCCTTAACCTTAAACCCTAAAACCTAATCCCTAATCCCTAAACCCCTAAACCCAAAACCCTAAACCCCGAAACCCTAATTAGGGAGGTTCCCCCCATTTTTGAAGCCTAATTCTAACACCCCCAAAGGCCGGTAAAAAAAAAAAAAAACCAAACCCTAAACCCCTAAGCCCAAAACTCTCAAGCCTCGAAAGCCCCGAGCCAACCCTAAACCCTAAACCCTAAACCCTAAACCCTAAACCCTAAACCCTACCCTTAAAGCCTCCCAGGAGTGGTGAGCCCTTGATCGAGCCTTGCAGCTGCAACGGCACCATCCGCTATGCGCATTCAAGCTGCCATGGTCTCAGCTTTGGTTCCTTAAGGTTTAGGGTATGAGGGTTTCATGATCTCAACTTGGGTTACTTTTGTTTAGGTGTTTCTCTAACCCTAGGGGTCTAAAGGACCCAATAATCAGGTACTTTGGTTGCGGATAGTAGTTATCTAGGTTAATATTTGGGACAGTGTGTGATTATTGGGTACTTGGACCCTTAGGGGAAGGGTTCGTTTCAGGGTGCAGCCTTCGATCTAGGTTCAGGGCTTATTGTGGGGCTTCTGGTGTTTGCTTTGGATTCTGGTTCAGGGCTTCGGGTTCGGCGATTTGAGGGCCGCAGAAAGCACACCAGGATGTGCCACTAGAAGTATGAGACGTAAGGTTTAGGGTTTATAAAGGGTTTAGGGTGGAGGGTTGAGGGTTCAAGCCCTAAACCCTGGACCGTTTTGGGTTTTTGGGAATGCCAGAAGTACAAGGCACAAGCCGCAAAACCGTAGGTGGTCCACAGGTCGCGACTGGAAGTGAGCGGCTTAAATCATGTAGGCCCAGGAGGCCTGAATCCAAAACTTCAATCCCAACTCCCTAAGGACTTCAACCTCGATGCAAAACCCTATAGGACTACAGCAGAACCAACCATAGCTGTGAGACTTCAAGACCTAAACCCAAAATCCAAAGCCAGAAGATAAGAACTCAAGAGCTGTTAGAGGGAGTGATGGGATTTCAGGTGCCCCTGGGAAGTTGGTCTATCGATCCCTATAGCTACCTTTGCTGCAATCTATTTTTGGTATCCCCATTGGAGCCTATTCGGAGACGGCTACTTTGTGCCTCTTACGCCTTTCTCGATTCCAGCGCCCGGTGCTTTGCCGTACCTCCGCCACTGACTCCGATTTCCTGGAGGTACACATTAAGCATCACCGTGGAGCCTGTGACAGCCCTGAAGCTGTGGGAATTAAAACTCCAACCCTGTGTTTAGGGGTTCAGGGTTCAGGGCTAGGTTCAGGGTAATCAAAAATCAGATACTTCGACTTAGGATCGTAGTTTGGTAGGCGACCATGTCAAAGAGCAGACCTGAACAGATCATTATGAATAATTCTTACTCTTTCTTTATGTCAACTATTGTTATTGTTACTATCCTTCTTACTTATTGGGCTTCGACTCTTCGTGCAATTGGGCCGGGGGGAAATGCTGCTGCTGACCTGAAAGAGACCGCAGAAGATGGTTTAGGGATTTGGGGTTTAGGGTTTTAGGGTTTAGGGGTTCGGGTGTAAGTTTGACGGTTGTGGACACCTCAACCCTGAAGCCAGAAGAGGAGTTTCAGAAAATCTACCGAGCTTGCCTCGGTCTGTCAAGGCCTCATCGACTGGATGCGGCACACCGGTGCTACAGCGCAGAGGCAGTGGTGCCCGGAGCCCGGACATGGGACAGATGAGAAATACAGGGCCCCAATTAGAAGAGGGTTCCTTCAGTTCTTCCTCCACACTTGGAGATTCATGGGTAGTTATAAGTGAGGTTATAAGTAAGGTAACTATAGTCATAACCCATATTAGGGGACTTATAACCATACTTACAACTACCCATGAACCTCCAAGCAGGGCTTCTATAAGGCGTAGTAATGGGTTCTAGGATATAGGGGCCTTGACAAGTATAGGTATGTTTTGGTATATTTGCAATAAGGAACCCTGAGGAACAGTATTGGTGTTGATTCAGTCTTCTACAGTTGCAATGGATGGTGAGAAGCATTTTAGGGCTGAGGGTTGGAGGTCTAGGGGTGTAGTGAGTGAAGAAGTGAGCCAGCAATAGGCTACGACTAGTGGTGTACTGGAAGAATGCGTGGTTCTCTACATTAGGCCCCTTTGGGGGTTCCCGAACAACAGGGTGCCATATCAATAGTCAGAATATATAGGGCTCCCCAAAAGGACAACGATCTTGACAGTTGCCCATACGAGAACATACGAGGATGTTGAACGCTACATACCCGTTATGTATATATATATATACATATACAAATACATGTATATGTATATAGAGCGAGAGAGAGAGACAGAGAGAGAGAGAGAGAGAGAGACAGAGAGAACAGAAGAGAGGGAGAGAGAGAGAGAGAGAGAGAAAGACATGGAGAGCGACATGACACCACGGTGGTCAGCAGGGTCACCGTGATGGTGATGCACCCGCCGTTCAAAGATTTGCATATCTCTGCGCCTTTAAACCCGGAGCCCTAAACCCTGAGCCCGAATTCCTAGACTCGAACTCCGAACCTTAGCCCCTAAACCCTAATCCCTAAACCCTATAAACCCTTAAACCCTACATAGACCCCAAACCCTAAGCTCTAAACATCACCACTGCAACAACTGCTGCTGCCACTATCATTCCTAAACCCTTGGCCCCTAAACCCTAATCCCGAAACCCTAAACCCTTAAACCCTACATAGACCCCAAACCCTAAACTCTAAACTGAACCCTAACAATGCTGAGTATCACCACTTCAACAACTGCTGCTGCCACTTTCATTCCTAAACCCTAAACCCCTAAACCCTAATCCCTAAACCCTAAACCCTTAAACCCTACATAGACCCCAAACCCTAAACGCTAAACTGAACCCTAACAATGCTGAGTATCACCACTGCAACAACTGCTGCTGCCACTATCATTCCTAAACCCTAAAACCCTAAACCCTAATCCCTAAACCCTAAACCCTTAAACCCTACATAGACCCCAAACCCTAAACGCTAAACTGAACCCTAACCATGCTGAGTATCACCACTGCAACAACTGCTGCTGTCACTATCATTCCTAAACCCTAAACCCCTAAACCCTAATCCCTAAACCTAAACCCTTAAACCCTACGTAGACCCCAAACCCTAAACTTTGGTGATACTATCATTCCGAAGGCTGTGATCTTTGTCTCGACACTTTCCGCGTCCGCACAGCGCTGGCCGGGGAGCCCCCCGGAAAGAAGCGCGGCGGCCTGGAGTTGAGGTTCAAACTGTGGGGTTTGTGGTTTTTGGACGTTGAGGTAGAGGGAGGTGGGCCGGGTTGATGAGGATCATTAGCGTTTCAGGTGTTGGGGCAAAGCTCGGGCTATTTCGAGTGCCTCAATGAAGGTACACGGGAAGAAAGGCACAATCCTTTCCCACTAATATTAAAGGGGGAGGGCCCTCAATCAAACTCCGGCTTCTGCTGCAACTCGTGTGCCTGCTCCTGCTCTTGCTGTTGTTCGTGCCCTAAACCCTAAACCCTAAACCCTAAACCCTAAACCCTAAACCGCTGCTGCTCTTAGTCTTGCTTTTGCCCTGGCTCTTGCTCGCTCTACTCTAAGGGTGGTCTTTGGAGCCTCGAAACCCTCCCCCCTAATTCAGAATAGGGTTTTAGGGCCTTTAGGGTTTAGGGGTTTAGGGTTTAAGGTTCGAGGGTTTAGGGTTTAGGGATTAGGATTTAGGGTCTAAGGGGTTTAGGGGTTTTAAGGGGCAGGGATGATTTTGGGATTCGCCCCCAATGTGTTTCTTGTTATTAGGGGGTGTTGAATAAAAGGGCGAAGTGATTACATGGAAAGGTCGGCAGGGAAATACACGTTTAGACAGACGATACCGGTCAGGTTCAGTAGGTAGCTATACTAGTAACTAGATCGCCTCGCGGTACGGTTTTCAATATTGTTGCTTCGTCCTTTTGGGTGGCTTCCTTGGGTTTGGGCCGTTCTCTACTATGGATCCCTGTTTGGATCTAAACCTCGAAATCAACCCAACATCCTACGACCCTACACCCAGGGGTTATAGGTGGGATTTCGGGTTTGGGGTTTACGCCTCGAGTATCTGGGGTTTACCTTTAGGGGCTCTATTGTAAGGGCCCTATATGTGGCTTAGGATGTTAATGCTCCGGGTTCCAGGTCTAGCATTTAGGGCGTCTATAAGGATTATGTCTATTGCTGTAGGGTTTCAGGGTTTGGGGGCTTCGGGTTGTGTGTGGTTTGGGGTTTGGAGGATCGACGGCTCATGGTTTTGGGCCCCGGACGCCGATGCAAATGTAGGAACCTGGTCAAGAAACCATGGGTCCTTATTAGGGTTCTTTATAATGAATTCTATGAGCCCTACTTTTTTGGTGTTATCGGGCCAGGGTTTCTTCATCAGGTTCCTGCATGAAGCATCATGATGTTTTGAGTCGTGCTGTTGGCCGTGGAGGTGTGGCAATGAAGATGAACGCTGTGATGACGATAATGGAAGAGTAGGAGGACGAGTCGGAAGGGGAGGAGGAGAACGAACATTAATCGGACGATCGCAGTGAGCGAAATCGTGGGGGCGAGGATGCAACATGCTCATGACAGCGACTTACCGAGCTGTTGATGATGTTGATGATGTCCATACCTTGGCTGACTTGTGGAGAATTCCGATCTCTCTCCCATTTTTCTGTATCCCTCGCTATTGTCTCAACCCTTCAGCCCTAAGCCCAAACCCTACACCCTAAGCCCAAACCCTAAACCCTAAGCCCAAACCCTAAACCCTAAGCCCAAACCCTAAACCCAAAGCCCAAACCCTAAACTCTAAGCCCAAACCCTAAACCCTAAGCCCAAACCCTACACCCTAAACCCAAACCCTAAACCCTAAGCCCAAACCTAAACAACCCTAAACCCTAAGCCCAAACCCTACACCCTAAGCCCTAAACCCTATACCCTGTACCCTCAACCCTAAGACTCTAGAGCCCTTCCTAAGCCCAAACCCTAAACCCGTAAACCCTAAACTTGTTTTGTTGCCACTGCCACGCAATCCCGGTGGTGCTGCCGCTCCTTCCGACTCGAGGCTGCTCCGGCGTTCCTTGTTGGAGTTCGTGGACACCCAGATGTCTTCAGAGTCCCGATCTTAGAGTTTTTAGACGCTGAAGGATCTTAGAGCATTAAGACACCTAAGGAGGGTTTTAGTGGGCTCCTGTTAAGGAATGTAATTAATGTAAGTTTCCATAGTAGGGATCTATCATAAAATACTATGGCTTCTCTTTATAATGGCGACTTGAACCAAATCCCCGTGAATTAATATGGCTTCTCTTTATCATGGTCACTTAAACCAAAGCCCTTATAACAAGAGCCCAGTTAAGTCCTAAATCCAGACGTTGCATTTATAATGGCAACTTGACAAATCCCTTAACAAGAGCCCCGTTAAGTCCCAAATCCAGATGTCTGCAGAGCCATGGTCTGAGGACCGCCAGTCCTAAAAGGATATGGGTGTTATTAGGGTCCCTTGTGGGGATCCATTTTTTAATAAGGGTTTAGGGTTTAGGGCTTAGGGTTTAGGGTTTAGGGTATATGGTTGCCCAAATTTGGGGTCCCTTTTGAGGTCCTTTTATAAGGGTGGCGTACTATGTTGGGGACCCCAATTTAGAGAGCTACCCGTTTGAAGTTTGGGTGGTTGTCCAAATTAGGGTCTCTTGTGAGGTCTCTCCAAACTTTAGGGGTGTCCAGTGGTATAGGATTCCCCAAAGAGATCATGACCCAAGTATGTCTACAGCGCCAGGATCTTAGGATACCATGCTTGAGAGCTAGGACGACGGTTTTGGAGTTGAGTTTCGGGCCCTGATTCTGTGAGTGGATAGCTGTAGCGGGGGTTTTAGGTATAAACCTGAACCCTAAACTCCTAAAGCCTAATCAGACAACCAGTGATGCAGTGCGCCGAACAGCTTCGCCTTCACAATTTGTTTCCTCGTCAAGGCTTCGTTGCCTGATAGGGGTTTCGGGCATAGGGATGATCAGGGATTAGGGTTTAGGGGACCCCTCAGCAGCCTCCATACACCTCACAGAAAGGCAGCGGCTCGAGATTCTGAAATCATATCGGGCCTCAGCGTGTTGAAGGTTGAGAAGGAGGGATCCTTAAAGGGACCCTTGGGGTTATATAGGGGCTTTATGAAACTATAGGGGTATTTAAGGGTTATATAGGGTATTTGGATTAGGGTCCCTTCTAGGGGTCCCTCCCATTGTCCCGTAAGAGGGTTTGCAACCAGTTGGTGAATTGGCTCTAGAGGGTTTGGGCTTTACAGACCACATGAACCGGACATTCATTCCCAAGGCTGAAGGATAGTGGCAACCAGTAATAGCCGAGCTATATTGAGCTAGAATGAAACATCTGCATCACCCTTCTTCTTCTTCGGAATCACTGAACGCATGGATTTTGTCGTTCGGGCATCTTGTGCACTGCCTCCGTGACACCCCTACCCCGGTATGGTGAGTATCTGCACTGCTACACCCACCTTATGGCCAATTAGGAACACTATTCGTAGGGTTCCTTTTCCTTTAGGGCTCCTGTTCATAGCACAGTATGATAACCCCGCCCCACACTCCCTCAAAGCTAGCACAACAATTTGATTCATTAGGGTCCCTCTTTTGATGGGTCTTGGACTGCTGGAGAGACAGCAGACGAGGTGTTCTGGATGGGTAGCGGTGCTGCTAACCTCCATCTCGCAGACGATCGTTTGCTGCCTTTGCGGGGTTCCTCAGGAGTCAGAGAGGTCGGCGGCAGCCGGGTTCCAGTGTAGACTACCGAAACTGTGGCGGCGCGTGTTAAACCCCAACACCCAAACCCTAAACCATAATCCGCCATAAATCCCGAACAAAGCCTCAACCCTAATTTGACCTAAAACCCTCAACCCTAGATCGTGGGATTCTGGCCGGAGTTGAAACACTAGGCATACCCGACTTCGTAGCGCGCGAGTGTTGAGAGCAGAATGCAATCACACGTTTAGGGTTTAGCGCTCGGAGTCTAGGGTTTAGGGGGTTTAGGGGGTTTAGGGGGTTTAGGGGGTTTAGGGGGTTTAGGGTTTAGGGTTTAGGGTTTAGGGAAGGATGGAATGCAGCACCGTCGCTGCAGATCTGGCGTAACAAGCGCTATCGCCTGAAAGGAGAAGCCGAAGAGCCGCAGGTTTCGATCCGACAAAGGATTACGAGACGGAGGTGGTTGAAGTGAAGTGGAGACCCTGGCTGGTCAAGAAGCCCTGTGCAGGACGAGGGCTAATCCCTGGTAGCAGCAGCTCGAGTTCCGCTGCAGAGAAAGAACGTGAGCTCGAAGCACGCGCCTGCGAAAAGGAGATGCTGGAGGCATTTTGGGTTTGGGTCTAGGCTTTTGGGTTTAGGGTTTAGGGTTTAGGGTTTTAGGGTTTAGGGTTTTAGGTTTTGGGTTTAGGGTTTAGGATTCTTCGATGTTCTTCGTTTTCAGTACTATCGGAGAATGGTTGCGGTCTGGCTTCTTCGGGATTGGTCGGCTTCTGTGTGGAGGTCTGGTGCGTGGTCTTTACATGGCTTTGACTTGAAAGAGTTTCATTTTCATCATGAATGAAACCGTAAACCCTCAACTCTAAACCCCGAACCCCTAAACTCCCTAAACCCGATACCGTAAAGTTCAACCGGACCTCCCAAGGTGTTCAGGGAACCCCCCCGCCCGAATTGAATAACATTGGGTATTTGGCTTTGGGCTTCAGGGTCTTCCGAGGTCTGGAAGCCCTAAAACCCCGAAACCCCTATACCAGAAAAGCCCTAAAACCCCGAAACGGGCAATGGGAAGGATGCAAAGGTATCTAGAGCTCATCTATGAATTGGTGCTGTCTAGGTTTAGGAGCAGAATGTTGAGAGCTTTGCCTGCGCATGCGTGTGTGCGCGCACGTGTGGGTGGGTGGGTGTTGGAACGGACACATGTTTCTTGCTCTAACGCTGACGCTGTCCAAAGATTCAGATTTGGGTGCAACCCCAAGCTTGCAAGGCATGGCATTTGCGAACATGCTTTACTTGGCCGGCAGCCGAGCTTTTCCTGGGGTTTGGCCTGCGTGGAGGACAGAACGGCTCCTTCGATCCTTAGGAGAACCGTCACCCTAGGCTTTCAGGGACCCTCTATTATTGGGCCTTTAAGAGGTCTAGGGCCCTTACTATGAGGTCCCCGGAAGCATAGGCTTCGGTATTTAAGGGGCATTCCGAAGGCGCACAGCTGTGATTAAGGACAGCGGATGCTGAATTGAGGGGCCTTGGTGTTCCTCGTTCTGGGGCTAACGAAATCACCATATAAGCTTGCGGCCAGGGCGGCCTATTTCGGGCTTAGGGTTTAGTATAGGGTTTAGGGCGTTACGTCATTTTGGGGTTTAGGGTTTCGGGGTTCAAAGTTACAGCTCGGCACGAGCCAACAACTGTAGCTGGTGCATAGACGCTCTACCAGCCCGAAAGCCCTAAAGCCTAAGGCCCTCACCCGTAGGATCTTACGCCCTTGAACGCTGAGCCCTGAAATCCTGAACCCCCTACCCTAAACTCTAAACCCTAAGCCTATACCCTGAACCCCTAAACCCTAAACCCTTAAACCTAAACCCTAAGCCCTAGGCATAAGACACAGCCGAGCCCACCCAGGCTGGCGAACAACTGCAACAGAGTGAATAACATTGGTGTGCAGGGTTTGAGTCATCGGGGCGTTTGAAGGGGGTCTTGCTGCCTTAAGGCTCCATGTACCCATATAGTTAGTATATACTAAGGCCTTCAAGTCGTCCCCATATTGGCACTTTAAGGCTTGAGTATATACTACTGGTCTGGTGGTTTGGGTTGTGGTAGTCGGGGCCGTCCTCGTTCTTCGGGGTTTGCATGGTGCGCTGGTTTTGCCTGTGTGGTGTCTTCGGTGGCATGGCACGCTTTAGGGTTTGGTCTTTAGGGTTTAGGCATGGCGTAAGACAATATCTAACATTGGAGTCCCAAGACTCTTCACTTCAGGGTACTTTAACTGTCGATATTCTTAACCCGAGCCGCAAACCCTAAACCCTAAGCCTCGAAACCAAGAGCCTTACAGCTGTGGTATCCGAATCTTTCAACCCCAGAACTTTGAACCCTAAAGCCACCGCTTTCCAACAAAAGAAGCTGCTGCTTGGTGCACGTCATCTTGTTTACGAAGAGATTAGGGTTTAGGGTTTAGGGTGCATCTCCTACCAACAACATGGCACCTAACCTAAAACCTACTCCCTAAAACGAAACCCTGAACCTGAACCCGGAACCCTGAAACCTACACCCAGACTCGGCCGTAACTTTTAAGAAGCCACAAAGGTTGCCAATGTGCTCCTGATGCCTCTACCGGATGTGCTGTCCGTCTACCTCATTTGGCCCATGGTGCGCGGTGCAGCGGTTTTTGTTTGAGGGCCTAAATATGCAGTAGTCATATTCCCTTATACATTCTGTTAGCTTGTAAACGGTTGAGGGAGAATCAATGTAGAATATAATTACCCAAGAAGCCCGTCTTGTCTCAAGATCCGGCTGTAGGAGGTCCCACATGACTCGCCTTTTACACAACTGTACAAGGACATGATGATACAGAGCTTCAAGAATGTAGACTTTTCTCGGGTTCATGTAAGCCCAGCTGTAGCCTGTACCCTGAATCCTATACCGTATCCCCTAGCCCCTAAACCCTAAACCCTACGCCCCAAACCCTAAACCTGTAGAGGGAACCCAAGAAAGTAACGGACATGGGTTTAGGATGCTTAGTGCGAGGATCCCCTTTTCTTTACCTTGAGGGCATGAGGATTACAAATGTTCAAACTTTATGATGGCTACTCCCTAAACCCTAAACCCTAAACCCTACTACTATAGGGTTCAAGGAGACCTCCAAGAGACCTCGATCCTGCCGCCCACAGGGTTTGCAGTTTACAGCAGTGGATTTGCCGCGATTTTCGGTTGTAGGGTTTGGGGGTTTTAGGCTTGAGTCATTGAGGATTTCGATTTTAAGGCTATAAAGGTTACGAGAGTTTTTTGGGGAACCCTAAATCCCAAACCCTACACCCTAAACCCCAACATTTTGCTATGTAAAATGTAGGTCGAACCAGAGCTCAATAAGTAACGAGGGCTCCTGCTAGGGTCTTACGGTTTGGTTTAGGGTTTCGGCCAGAATTCGGGAGATTGGGGCGATCGCAACCAGTATGGAGGTTTACTGTAGTGTATAGTATTGCTTTTTTTTTGCAGTTTAGGTGTGTTTATGTTATGCGCCAGTTTATGCTATGCTTTATTATTATTCTTCTTATTATTATAGAAACTATATAGCCCCCAAGCCTACTGCATACATTGCGGCAGTACTTGTTGGCGGGTGACTTGTGCGATGTGCTGAAAGGATTTTCTGTGTTGCTGATTCTTCTGTGTCCGCGGGTTGCTTATTGTTTATGGGGTCGACAGTTGTTCATTGGGCTTTCCCGTGATGTTCATCGTGTGCTTGCAGGTTTTGCTATCGGCTGTTGACAGGGTTTTACGGGCTCTACCAGTCTCTGGGGCATCATGTCCTTAGATTTTTGGGGTTCGCATTTTAGGCTGCAGGGTTTAAGTTACTGAGGATCTGGAAATTCTTGCGGTGGGGATGTGGGATTTTAGGAGTGCTTTCTGTTTGTCTCGATGCTTAGATCGCTCTTCTCTTGGCCTCGGCTGTGACATTTGGTAAACTCTAGTCGGGACTTGTTGTCACATTTTGCAACAGCACGTGTGGTTACGTTTGGGTTTCAGAGCTCTCCAAGTTTTTAATAATCACTAGTACTATTATTTAGGTTACCGTATTGCAGGTACATTATGTTATACCCCAAGACCCTGTTCTAACGACCGTAAGATTCCTGTATTAGCTGATGCGAATGTGGCGAGAGATCTAAGGCCAAAAGTGTCTAAACGGGATATACATTGTCACTTTGCACTGAAATTCACATAAGCTTTAACGAACAGACATCAGATGTCCTAAACCCTAAACTCTAAACCCTAAGCCCCTTTACTGGAGTAAGGGCTCGCTGGGAAGGCAGCTCGTATGACCGCAAACTATGTTTGAAGACAGCCAGGGCTGCACATGCTGGGGTTTAGGGTTCGGGGTTTCTGGTGTTGGTTTTGGGGTTTGAGCTAATAATTGGGGCCGGCCTTTCGAGATCAGTTATACAGCTATATTACGGCGGTTCACACTTTAGAGAGTGTCTTGCTACGAGGAAAGGCACCTTAGTGCGCATGAAGCCTCGGTAGCATTGGTGAATGCGTGCGTGATGTCGAAGCAGCAGTCGTGCCCCCTCGCCTGCGGGCCTTTGTTTTCGTTAAAGTGTTCATGGTTTACCTACGATACTTTGCAACTTTAGTCTCCATGGTAGTTCCTCTTGGGTTATATACCTTATAAAAAGACATGAAAACTGCTAGACCACAGAAGCAACCACGATGGAGACTAGGTATGTCTGAACTCGTAAACCTCAGCCCCCTAATATTCAACTCGGAGAAGCCATGTCTAGAAGTTTGCTTTGCTTAACGTAGTTAACCCTAAACCCTAAACCCTAAACCGTTTGGTCGGAGGCAGTACCAGCCATGCTTATCGATTTGAGCTCCATCATCCTCTATGCGATGCTGGCCCTGATGAAGGCATTCGGGGTGCCGGCAGGGCTTCGGGGCTTTTCGGGTTTCGCGCGATTTAGGGCCGGTTTGGATCAAAAAAAAACTCAAAAAATGGAGAGCTTCGGGTTTAATCGGCCCTTTTGTAGTAGCCAGGCTTGGTATGAGCTTGTTGAGGCGAGGCTAGGTTTTCTAAGCCTGTCGCTTTGACGACAGCCCGCGCCCTTGCCACATGCAGATGCTCTGATATTGGGGCAGGGTCCTGGTTGGCTACAATTTCACATTTTTGTGATAAATAATAAAACCCAATAGGGATTAAAATGATCATTTTTTAATATGGCCCCAACGGGGAACCAGGCCCGGGGTGCTTCTACAATTCGCATTACCTATAGTCTCCATTGCAGTTCCTTTTCTTGGTTCAACCAATATTATATTAAGGATCCTATGAGGTAACCCCCAAAAAGAACTACAATGGAGACTATAGGTAGTACCCGTTTGTCCAAGCAGCCCAAGATCTGCAATGACCGGCAGAGCCTGAAACCCTGAACCCGAAGCTCTATGGACTAAAAGCCAAAACTCGACCGTACGCCTCAAATCCTACATGCACCGTAAACCTTAAACCCCTCGTGCCGACTGCAAAACCGAAACATCAAAAGCTTGATATAGGTGCCGAAAAATTACCAATACTATTGTGGGGTGGGCTCCTCATTACAAGTACAGTATAGCACAATGGACCCAGAAACTTCTATTCTAATTATATTAAGGCCCCCGATATGAACTCCCAAGCCCTCTGCTTGCGATATCCCGGCGAAGCGACCACCAACCAGCTTTCTAAAGGCTCGGATCCATTTCCCTAGGGGTCCAAACAACCTAATAATCATGTACTTGGGCTATGGATAGTAGTTTTGTAGGTTAGTATTCAGAAGAGTATATGATTATTCGGTACTTGGACCCTGAGGGTTTCGACCATACTACATTTGGACGGCAAGAACTAAGCCCAAAAACCTACAAGTTTATGGTTTCGGGTTTAGGGTACAATGACCCCCCCCCCCCTACCATGAAGCCGCTATAGAAACCCTAAGCCCTAAACCCTGAACCCCTAAACCTAAACCCTAAACCCCAAACCCCCTACTATGAAGCCCCTATGGCCCTGGGAAGCCCCCACCCGAGGTGTCTCTTTTCCTGAGCTCGGGATGGAGGCGTGGTGTCCCGTTGTCGGCCCTAACTTTGGGCTCAGGGGGCCGGAATAGTGGGTTTAGGGTTTACGAGTTCTATAGGGTTTAGGGGTTAATGCAGGGGCCTTAATAGTTAGAACAGGGTTTTCGGGGCTCCTTATTATAGTAAATTTATTCGGGATAGAGGGGTTTAGAGTTTAGGGTTCTTTGGATCAAGGGACTTCGTCTTGAATCTGCAAAGACGTAGGCTTTACATAAAGTAAAAAGCACGATAACCTCCGCTGGGTACTGTCATTTTTTATGCCTCTGCTGACCCTACTCACAACCTACATACCCTGCGCTTCAAGGTCAGGAAAGGGCTGTGGCTCTTTCGTTTTCCGGGTTAATAACATCCTATGAATACATACCGGAATACAGTCCTGTCCACCGTGCCCACAAAGTCACCAAGTCCTATAGCAGTGAATCTTGAAAGCCCCACAAGCGACGTGGCCTTCAGCCTCCTGCATCATCGAAGCCCGAACAGAGGGGCCTGTAGTATCAGCAACACTGTCCCATTACTGTAGGCTGAGAGTAGAATTTGTGTTTGGTCTGGTGCTTATTCTACAAGCCTAATGAATGAGTAACAGTCATCCTCAGGGTTCCTTAAATACCAAAATGGTAAAATCCTCCTTTAATGTGTGGTATATGCTTGGATCTCGACTGGTTCCTAGGTGCTCAGCACTCCGGATGCTATCGTCTCTCTAAACCGCAGAAGCCTCAGGAAGCTAGGTGCGAGAACAGCAGGTGTAAGCAGGGGAGCTGGATTCTAACACGTGCGACCGCATGCAAGGCATGGGCTAGGACTGGGATTTGGGACGTAAACCCACTTGTGACGTGAGGCTTGACAGGGGATTCGCATGTCACCTCCTCTGATTTGGGCTCGAAGCCAACTGGGTTGAAAACCACTGGTAGCGCTCCACCCGCAACATTCAGCTGGTACGACACAATCCGCCACCATGTGGAGCAAGGCGGAAGGCACAACTCTGCTAGGACCAGATCACTTGGGCGTCCTGTCATGTTAAGCTCAAGACGAGAAACGGGTGCAGAAACAATGCATTTGTCCTGACACAGAACTCAGGTAGTTCCTGCACCAAGGTATGAGGAGTGTAAATCTTGACTGCAATATTTCTTCTACAAAAGCTTCAGACCGTTTGTTATAACAACTACCTATGCACCTTCGAGCGCACATAAGTAGCACTCAGAGTTTCATTACGGCTTTCTGGAGCAATGGTCGGGCCACCGAACGAGAGGCTGCCTCCTGGTCGATCTTGGCTTCCCGATTCCCTTGTGTGACGCTCTTCCCCAGTCAGGGTTAAGAATCCTAAGCCCTAAGCCCTAAACTCCAAACTCTCCTAAACCCTAAACCCTAAACCCTAAACCCAAACCCTATCCCAAACCCTCAACCCCAAACTCTAAACCCTAAACTCCAAAGGGTTTAGGGTTTGGGCCCTCAGGGCTTCGGCATTCGATGTCGCAGCCGGGAACACCATATCCTACCCAATCCCAAACCCTGAGTTTTTTCAGAAGGGGGGGAATCGTCAGAGACTGCTGGGTTTAGGGTTCAGGGTTAGCGTTTAGGGTTCAGGG
>CAJNDV010031102.1:38066-51297 GCA_905221635.1 Symbiodinium sp. CCMP2456 | reverse complement strand
AGGGCTTTAGGGCTTTAGGGCTTTAGGGTTTAGGGTTTAGCGCTTTAGGGTTTTAGGGTTTAGGGTGTTAGTGTTTAGGGTTTAGGGTTTTAGGGTTTTAGGGTTTAGGGTATAGGGTTTTAGGGTTTAGGCTTTAGGGTTTAGGGCCTTAGGGTATAGGGTTTTAGGGTTTATGGCCTTAGGGTACAGGGCCTTAGGGTTTAGGGTTTAGGGCCTTGGAGGGTTTAGGGGTTCTGGGTTTAGGGTTTAGGGCCCTAGGGTTTAGGGCCTTCGGGTTTAGGGTTTAGGGCCTTAGGGTTTAGAGCCTTAAGGTTTAGGGTTTAGGGTTTAGGGCCTTAGGGTTCAGGGCCTTGGGGTTTAGGGCCTTCGGGTTTAGGCCTTCGGGTTTAGGGTTTCAGGGTTGAGTTACAAACCCCATTTAATATCATACCTGAACCAAACACAGAACCCTAATCAAAAAAGCACACATGGGTGCCTGGGAACCCTAGGCCCTAAGACATAAACCCTTCAAGCCTAAACCCATAAAATAGGGGCCTTAATAATTAGAATAGGGTTTTGGGGCCCATTATACTATAATTACAAGAAGGAACCCCCAAAATAGAGTGGTCCTTATCTAGGCCCCCCCCCCCCCCTACCCATGCTTCAAGGCCAGCGTCTGTCTGGTACTTGATCAACGCTTCGCTGCTCTTCAGAAGGGAGCCGACTCCCCAAACAGCGACGAAGGCAAAGCAGCCCCAGAGAATGCGGCCACGATTCTTCAGCCAGACACCTCGAGGCTTCCCTAAACCCTGAACCCAAAACCCTAAACCCTCAAAAACGCAGGGGGGCCTGCAGGTTTAGAGTGATGCTCTGTCCCGGATTTTCAAGCATGTACCTAAACCCAAACCCTAAACTCTAAACTAAAAATTGCGATGAACCCGCTGGGGCTACGGCAAGCCTGGTACGGGATTGGGGTGTTGGGGAGTGGTGTCGCTCAGTGCACCTAAGCAAAAAAAGTACGGGTAATTTTCAGAGCAGCAACCAAACCACACTGGTAACACGGACAAGGCCCAAAAAATATGTCCAGAGTTATACGTCTACATCTACATTGTCATATACATATACATCCATGTATGTACCTACATACATGTACATGTAATAAAGAAAAGCAACCTTCGCTCGCTGCTTCCGCTTGACGGGTTGTACCCTGAACCCTTAACCCTAAAGCCCTGAACACCCTAAACCCCACAAAGCCCAAACCCGAAACCGTAAAATCCCAAGAACACTTGGACCCATGATCCCAAACCCCAAAACCCTTCAACCCTAAACCCGAAACCCTAAAACCACAAACCATACATCCAGAAAAAGCTCAAAAACCCTAGCTTGACCCTAAACCCTAAACCCTAAACCCTGAACCCTAAACCCTAAACCCTAAACCTTAACCGTTGTGCTCCGGAGCACTGATGAGGTCACGGTTCCCGAAGATCGACAGCTCGCTGTTGATGTAGGTTCGCTCGTCCTTCCGGTGTAGTATAGGGGCATAGGGTTCTGAAGGCTCCAAGGGCTCTATAAGAAGTTTAGGGTTTAGGGCTTAGGGTTTAGGGTTTAGGGTTTAGGGTTGCGGGTTTAGGGTTTAGGGTTTAGGGTTTAGGGTTTTGGGTTTAGGGTTTTGGGGCTTTCGGATTTAGGGTTTCAGGTGGGTTTAAGCGCCGCACTGAATTTAAAACAGGCTCAGTCGTCATTCAGGTGGATTTATTGATTCGAACCAGGATCCTCGACAGGCGTCTTAAAAGTGGCATTTTGAAGTTCTATGACGAGGCTTCGTTGGGGTTATGGCAGAGGGGCCTCAATAATTTCAACAAGCCCAATGAAAATCAAGGTTCTTTATGAATAGTTGGTTCCTCAGAGGGTTCCGTGAGGCTTCTACAAAGGTGTCCTACGGACCTCAAAAATCAGAAAAGTGCTTTGGGCGAGGGCTCCTTGTTACATGTTTCAAGAAGCCGATTAACGATTCAGGTCTCTACACGAAAACCCGAAGAGCCCTAGAAAACCCCGTAAAACCCAGCATCAGAACTATGAGTTATGCCAGAATATATACCCTAAACCCTAAACCCTAAACCCTAAACAGAGAGAGCAGTCCTGCAGAATCAGGTCGAGCACCTGTGAAAATGTGGATGCAGGGTGCAGGTGATGGATTTTTCGGGTTTAAGGTTTAGGATGTAGGTTTTAGATTTGAGGGGTTTAGGGTTTAGGGTTTAGGGTTTAGGATGTAGGTTTGAGATTCTAGGGTTTAGGGTTTAGGATGGAAGTTTGAGATTTTAGGGATAAGGGTTTAGGATTGAGGTTTGAGATTTTTCGGGTTTAAGGTTTAGGATGTAGGTTTGAGATTTTAGGGTTTAGGGTTTAGGATGAAGGTTTAAGATTTTAGGGTTTAGGGTTTAGGATGTAAGATGAAGTTTTTTTGGGGTTTAGGGCTGACTGCTCTTTGTAGGATGGTGTTTAAGCCAAGCGACTGTTTTGGGGCTGAAGAGTCTTTAGGGCTTTAGGGCTGCAGGGCCGGCGGGTTTGGGGTCGAAGGTCTTGAGGGCTCAAGGATTTCCGGAAACGGTCTAGGGTTTAGGGTTCTAGGGCTTAGGGCTTAGGGTTTAGCGTTTGTAACGAGACACGAACCATTGCCGAGGACCCCAAATTATACAAAATACGTAAACGACGACCCCATTGTCACAGCGATGGTGGTGATGACGGTTGCAGTGACGCTGACCATGGCGATGACGGTACAGGGCATGATCATGATGGTGGTGATGGTGATGATGTGCATGATGGTGATGATGATAATGACGATGGTGATCAGCAGGTGGCGGCAGCAGTAGTCTTAGTAGCAGCAGCTACAGCAGTAGCCGTCGCAGCAATAGGTCTATTCCTTAACTATGAGTAGTTCATCGTCACAGTAGATCCTAAACCCTAAACCCTCAAACCTACCAACCCGTAGATCCCCCTAACACCTGGCACTGCTCACATCCAAAGGCACCAAGAAGACCGCCAGGCTGTCGGCCAGGAAGGCTCCACACCTGGATTCTTGTTAAGGAGCCTCTTAGGGTTTAAGGTTTAGGATTTAAGCTACCATAATGAGAAATTGTTTACTGTAAACCCTTATGATCCTGATTGGTTAGTATGGTTCGTGTGGTAAGTTGAATTAAACTCCAACAAGAACCCAGACACTGTGTCAGTCGCGCGAAGCTGCTGTTGGAGATGTGAAGGTCGTTGCTCCTCGGCGTCGGGCTCTTCAGTTGAATGAGCTGTTCGACTAAATTAAGGTCCCGTTTAAGGCCCCCAAAACATTACGGCACCCTTACAAAAAGGACCCTACTTTCGAGAACTACCCATATTATCGCAAATATGGGTAGTGCGAAAACATGCACAGCGAGAAAGTCTGACTACAGCTTGGCTAGGGGCAGCGTCCGTGCAAAAGTAACTATGGCAACCATGGCCTTGCTTTCACGAAATGTGCGACGAGCAATTGCCAAGGCGCAAGGTTGCACACAGCTAAGCAGTGACTCTAAGGATTCGGCCACTGCCAGTGCTACTGCCACTACCGCTGCTACTCCACTCCCGCCCTGCTCCCACTCCGAGTCCGAGTCCTTGTCCCGGTCCTAGCTCGTCATCCTTCTTCTGCTACTACCACGACCACGACCCAAAGCTCGGTTGCGCCTAAGGCTACGACTGCGGCTGCGACTGCCACTGCGACGGCGACTACCACTAGTACTCTGCAGCAGGATTGTACTATATACACCTATTACAGCTACAACTTAAGCGATGAGAACAGCGGCACGAAGATCAACAAAAGCAGATACAATGACGACTACGAGCACCACTACGCCACGACGACACGGACGAAGATGGGTGCGACGACGACACCAACACCATGTCAAGGGCAGCAACACCCATGATGATGTCGAGAGGCGCAGATGCAGCAACTCGTAAATTTAGCAAAGCTTCAGCCATTCCGGATCGCACACCGGTTGGTCGCAGGCCGCATGTCTGAGCTGAAGTGCATTTCGAGATCAAACTTGGAGTGGCTGCGACTATGACTGTCGGGTGCATAGCGTTTTGACGAGTCATGCACCATGCCGCATGCCTGCAGGCTACATACACGCCCACACAAGAAATGCACAAAGCAGTACATGCAAAGCCTTACACCCTGAACATGACTCTACTCCCGCCGTGCTAAACTGGACCCTAAACCCTAGACCCTAAACCCTAAACCCCCCATAAGAGCAACCTGTAAAGCAAGGCGCTTGATGACCATGGCCCACCGAATGAAGTTGTATACCTCCAGGTCGTTCGGAGTGTAATAATAATAATAATAGTAATAACAATAATTGTTATAGTAATAATAATAATGACAATAATAATAATAGTATTAAAAGTAATAATAATAATTAACTATCCAAGCCTCTTGGAACCTATCACCTCCCTAAGCCGTTTTGAACCTACACTTCAGGGTTGAGGGCTGAGGACCCTCTTGAACTCAGCTCCATGAGCCCGAAAATCCCACAAATCTGAACCCCAACCCAAAACTCTAATAAACCTACTGAATATCCAAAAACATCCTTCCACCTTCGCGCTGAGAATGAGGCTCACCACCACGCCGACAGCTCCAATTACCAGAGTGCTGCCTGTGTACGTGAACCTTGGCTTCGGTCCAACAGCTACAAAATGTTGAGGGTAAAGCTTATAGGGTTTAGGAGTTTAGGGCTTAGGGTTTAGGGTTTAGGAGTTTGGGGTTTAGGAGATTAGGGTTTAGGGGTTGTGGGTTAAGGGTGTAGTATAGGTACTCATCAAAGGGTCTTCAGTTGAGGATGTTGGGTTCAGGCACTCTGTTCCGCTATTGGCATGTGGTATGCTTCGACAACCTGAAAACTCCTGAACCCTAAAAGAACCCAAAAACAAAAAAAACTAAGACCACCGAGCCGCAAGCCTGTGTTATATGTTCTATGTCGTCTCAGCGCCTAAAGCCCTAAACCCTAGGAAACCCTAAGAAACCCTTTAAAACAAAAACAAGAAACCCCAGAAACCCTAAGAAACCCCAGAAACCCTAAGAAACCCCAGAAACCCCAAGAAACCCTAACAAACCCTAAGAAACCCCAAGGAACCCTAAGAGACTCTAAGAAGCCCTCAGAAATCCTCGCTCGGGGAGCATCTCGAAGCGGAGGGCCAGTCGCTTCTTGAGCTTCCGGGTCAGCAAGATTCCTGCCTGGGTGGTTGTCAAAATTATGGTCCCATTTTGGGTCCTTATTATGATACGGCACCTATTATTTCGGGGGACTTAGTACATGGCTATTTTTATAGACATATAAGTACTATAACTGCAATAAGGGTCTTTTTTAGGGTACTTGCGTAAGCTGTCGGGTTTGGGGAATTTAGGGTTTGGGGCTTTGGGCTTAGGGATGTTTAGGGTTGAGGGTTTAGTATGTTGGGTGTCGGCGTTTAGATCGGGTTTGGGGATTCTTGGGTTGTGGGTCTTAAAATTTGGTTTAGAGCTGAGGGTTTAGGATGTTGGGTGTCAGGGCTTAGGGTTTTGGGTTTAGGGCTTTGGGTATGGAGGTTTGGGGTTTAAGGTTTCGGGGTTTAGGGTTTAGGGGTTTGGGGGTTTAGGGGTTTGGGGGTTTAGGGGTTTGGGGGTTTTGGTTTCAGGGTCAGGGGTTTAGGGCTTATGCGCCGTTGGGCTTCATTGCTGGTTTGTTCTAGGGTTTGAATGGGTGTTTCTGGCACTGTCTTGTCGGTGCTTGCAGGGAATTAATGGGTGCTCATACGGCATTTGGGGCTTGGATACCCTAAACCCTAAACCCTAAGCCCGAAACCCTAAACCCTAAACCCTAAACCCGAAACCCTAAACCCTAAACCCTAAACCCTAACTTGGGTTGGACGCTTGCCTTTCCAGGGGCTGGAGTCTGGGATCTTAAAAGACTTGTTCAAGCTTGGAGAGGCGTAAGACTTAGGAATTCGATTGTTTAGGGGTTTAGGGTTTAGGGTTTAGGGTTGAGGGTTTAGGGTTTAGGGTTTAGGGTTTAGGGTTTAGGGTTTAGGGGTTTGCGTGGGGTTTTGCTTTTGTAAGCGATTAATTACTGGTTTTGTACGGGTGCTAGAGTGTGCAATTTGACGCGGAGCGTAATATTCAGGGTGTAAGACTTTGGGCTGTGGCTTCTAACAAGGCTCCCGCAGTATGCCATGACATGGACGTTTCCATCGTACAGGGGATACACGCAAGGATGCTGACACGTGCGCCAGCGTCGGATTAGACTGCATTTGGCAAAGACCTCAAACCACCCTCTATGCAACTGTACGACCCCATTAGACTCTGTCTGTACTAAACAAAAACACGCACAAACATCCCAAGACAACGCAACCCTACACCCGCAAGCCTTTAAACCCCTGAATCCTTAGCAAACTCAAGACAGACCCATCGTACGCCCAATTTGAGCCTCGGCCTGAGCCTAAAAAAAACCCTTGAAGGACCCCCTCAAATCCTAAACCCTTAGAGGCCCTAAATTCTGAACCCTATAAACCCTAAACCCAAGGAATCCTTTAAGACCCCCTCAAGCTCCTAGGAAGCTGGGGGCCCCGCCGAAACGAAGGATGACAGGAGCAGCAAGCGCAGCAAAAACCAGCGATTCAGCTGGTCGAAGGAGAGCCGGAAGAGAAAGAGGTTGACCTTGGGTTTAGAGTTTAGGGTTCGGGGTTTAGGGTTTAGGGTTCAGGGTTTAGGGTTTAGGGAGAGAAAGAGGCTGACCTTGGGTTTAGGGTTTAGGGTTTGCCCAAAAGCCAGAAACACACCGTGCAGGGTTTCGAGCTCTAGCACTACAACCTAAGAGGCATGAACAAGCATACTATCGCTGCTTAGGGGTGTTACACTATACTTTGCATTAGGGAACCCTGTTGACTTCCATACTCGGAACTCTAAGGAATCGAAATACCAAATATAAATTCTCCTCTCTTGGACTTTAAATTCTCCTCTCTTGGACTTTAAATTCTCCTCTCTTGGGCTTTAAAGCCTAAATCCTACTGGATTTTAAACCCTGAACCCTAAATCCCACGACACTTTAAAACCCTAAGTTCTCAACCCTAAACATGTTTCAGGATCTGCACATGCCAGGTCAGCCGTCGGTCCCAAGCGCATCCAAACCCTTAAATCGCAAACCCCAAACACAATGCCGAAACCCCTGACCTCAAACCAGAAGGATCCCAAACCCCCAAACCTTAAAGCCCCAAAGCCTAAAATCCACCAAGGGACCAGAGGGCCCAGCTGAGAGGACATGCAGGGTGTCATCGAGTAGGTGGTAGGATCCTCCCGGATTGCTCCAGGGCCCCTTTCAACTGCCTAGGTTGGCCCTTGAAAGCAATTGAAAAATGCTCGTAAATAAGATCCTCTTAGGCCCAAATAAGGGAAAACTACGGCTGCTGGAGGGTGTCCGAGTGGAGGTACAGGGTTTCGGATTTAGGGTCCCTAGGGCGCAGGCCGTAGCGTTCAGGGTTCAGGATTTTCAAGTTCGGCTATAACTGAAGGAACATTCCTGACTGAAGCGTTCGTTCGCGTATTATCGTATAGGGAACACCGGGGCATCATTGTGATTAATTTCGGTGGCCTTGTCACGAGGATGCGACTATTCAGGGTCTATAGTCTCCCAGCAGGCACCTCACCGAAAACATAAAGGTCGAGCAAGAAGAGGGCGATCACGAAGAGAAGTCGGACGATGGGGTGTCTCCTGGTTATGTGGGGAGCTTTGGATCTGGCAGCTAAGGTTTAGGTTTAGGATCAAGCGGTTTGGGGTTTAAGGTTGCGGGTTTCCAGCCTATGATACACAGCAGGGCTTCGGGTTTTGGTTGGGGTCGGTGAAGGCTTCACGGACGGAAAGTTCTATCACACTCTTCCATGGGGCTCCTGTATGGAAATCTAGGATCAACCCACCCGATGATTGCTAATTAGCATTCCTTCGGGCTACGTAACATGGGAGTTTCCAAAAATTAGGGTACCTTATTTTGAGGGTCCTTATAATAAGGATCCTATTATTTAGGGTACCATATTAGGGTCCCCTATTTTCGGAAACCCCCACATAAGTAGAGTAGCAACCCACCCAAAACCATAGTCTGATGATGCAGGCCTCGTTTTGGCACACCAATCGGTCGCAGGCCTTGGGTGAAGGGCTCAAGGTGTAAGGTATATGGCGACGTTTAGGAGCCTGTAAAAGCATTCATGGCGCGAAGGCCCAATCCTACACCCGATAATGTAGGGGCCTTAATATTTAGACTAGGGTTTTGGGGCATAGTATACTATAATCATAATAAGGAACCCCCACAATAGTATTAGTAACTATTTAGGCCCCCATATTACGTTCAACCCAAAAGGTCCAGTAGGTCTGGAAGATGTCGTAGCGGTCGTAGATGTCGTTCTTCTGTGGCTTCAATTGCCGCAGCCTCGAGTAGAACAGCTTTGGCTCGGAATGGGGGCTCCTTGTGATAATTCTAATATAAGATACCCCAAAACCCTATTCTAATGATTAAGCCCCCTATACTATAGGGTTTCGGTTTAGGGTTTAGGGGGCTTTTAGGGCTTTGTGCCTCCAGGGGTTTTGGGGTTTGGGGTTTAGGTTTTGGATCTGGCCTTTGGCGCTGCCCTAACCCTAAATCCTACACTCTGAAACCCTAAACCTTTAAACCGTGTACGTTGAAGCGTCTTTTATGGTTCTGCTATCATCCCCTTAGAGGTAGGTTGCCTACGAAAAGAGTATGCTTGATAGATACAAAGAACACGTCATTAAATCAATGCAAAAACTCGTATACTTCCTGTTTTTGGCTTAAGCTTGTATACTTACTTGCATGCATACATTGGCAGGTAAGCCGGCAAAAAGCGAATCTCGCATCTCTTTCGAAGCCTCCAGACATGCTACGTGGTCACAAGGGCCGATTGGGTTTAGGGTTTAGGGTATACATGCGAAGTCATAAAACGGATTGCACTCAGCCATGTAAACAACTATTTAACGAAAGCCATGCTTGAAGCACAGTTGGGGCCACGACCGTAGATGGCCAACATGACTCGTATCATATGATACAACTTTTTTCAGCAGAACGTCACGCTTCATTCGCGTAGTCTCTCGAAACAAGAGACTACCGGCATGCGGCTTTTTGTTCTTTTCGCTTCGCTCAGAGCGCCCCGAATTGCTTGGCCTGAATCCTCCATCCCAAAGTATTCTGCCTAAACTCTACGTCGAAACTCGAATCCTGACAGCCTAAGACCAAAAAGCCTAAACTCTAAACCCGAAGACTCAAGTAGGGACTCTGCAACCCGAAACCCCTAAACCCGAAACACGAAATCCTTCACTGACTCAGTTGGATCTCTCACGGCTTTCGAGCACTGCACCACCTAGAAGCTAGCCATCAAAAAGACCGGAAGCTCTGAAACTCTTAGACTTAAAGTAACGATCCGAATCATGGTGTTGGAGAGAGTACTGAGCGATATTCATAGGAATGGCCATGAACCCATGAGAGCAACTCGCAGACTTTCGCGCCGAACCTGAACCCGCTCGCTCCCTTGTTTCCACAGCGCAGGTGCGACAACGTCAGCGGCAACTGTTCATGTAGGGGCCCTACTGATTAGAATAGGGTTTTGGGGTCCTTTATAGTATATTTATAATAAGGAACCCCCAAAATAATATATATATATATATATATATAGGTAATTATTGAGGCCCCTATATTATGGATCCAAGAGCGATGGTTAGAACATCACCACGACGCAGAGGAGACCGGCAAACGATCCCCAGCATACAACCAGGAGACCAGCGCCACATCGTGACCCCGCCACTGCCTCCATGCACTAAACCTCAACCCTCAACCCTAAACCCTAAACCCCGAACCCTAAACTACTGCTGGGAGCTTGAAGCGGTTCCAGTCGAAAACAAAGCCAGTGCGTTGACGCGCTTTCGGAGCACCGGGACTGTGTCAAGAATGGGGCACTAGTGCAAATCATGCACCGCGACAGAGGAGCATGGAGTATTCCGGGTGCGCCTCCGCTGGCATGCTGAAACCAATTCTCTTTCACGTAACGCAAGAACCCTGGAAATTCCCACGCTCCTCAACCTAAACCCCTTAAGCTCTAAGTCCCAAACAGCCCTAAAGCCCCTTTGACAGCCATGGCAACTTCTCAACCAACTCTTCCCCAGTGAGGGAGTGCTCCTGGCCATGGATTTAGTGAGGCTAAGTGCCTATGAGGGTTTTGGGGGCATATTCTTTGTAGCAGTGTATCATTTTATTCTGACATTCAATATATATATATATATATATATATATTTATATTTATATTTATTTATTTATTTATTCATTTAATTATTTATTTATATACATTTATGTATTTATTTATTTATTCATTTATTTATTCATTTATTTTTTCTAACATTATGGTATCGCCAGAAGTGGTTGGGAGGTTCAATTTCGGGGACTTGATTCTGCGCGTTCGACACTGCAACTAGACGAGCAAAAGGGCCCGCACCTCCGAATCTTCGGCTCCTTTGGGACTTCTACCAGGGATTTCAAGGGGTTTAGGGTTTTGAAGGTTTTGGGGCTTTTGAGGGTTTGAACAATGTCCATAGGGTTGGGGTCCTTTATGCTGCGAGCGGAATTATAGGGGGCTTTCAGGAGACACTCTTACTAATAACTCTGGCCCTGCATTACTCGTGCCACCGAAGGTGAGCATGGGAACAAAAGCAGCTCGATGCGACTCGCAAACTATGCCTTGGCGGGCTGCTTGGTTAATCAAAGCCTAAAAGGAAACAGTAAGCAATATGATCAAAGTATATATATATATACACCCAGAAGACCCTCTTCTAACTGTCATAAGGCCACGGTGTTAGCTGAAGGATCGAAACCTTAAACCCCGAACTGCAAGCCCCAAACCCATAAACCTTGAACCCGAAGCGACAACTCACACCCAAAGCCCGTAAAACCCTAAACCCCTAAACCCGAAACCCTAAACCCCAAACCCCTAAACCCCTAAAACCCTAATCCCCTAAACCCTAAACCCCTACAGCCCAAACCCCAAAAACCCTAAAACCCTAATCCCCTGAACCCTAAACCCCTAGACCCTAAACCCCAAAACCCCTAAACTCTAAACCCTAAACCCCTAAACCCTAAACCCCCTAAACTCCCTAAACCCCCAACACCATAAACCGAGCCCTTACCCAGCCTCCCCATCGATCGGCATCTGTCGCCTCTGTCGCGCCAACGAGCCTCCCCAAGCAGACGTAAGAGCAAAGGGTCGTAAGAGCGTGTTTAGGCTTAGGGTTTAGGGTTTTGGGTTCAGGGTTTAGGGCTTCAGGGGTTTAGGGTTTTAGGGTTTAGGATTTTGGGTTAAGGGTTTAGGGTTTTAGGGTTTAGGGTTTTGGGTGTAGGGTGTCGGGTTTGGGTGAGTTCCTTTTCGAAAAGCACGTTTGCCCGCCTGCAGATGTCCTTGCCTACTGGCGACAGTGGGTGGGTTCAGGGTTTGGGATTCAGGATAGAAGCCAGAAAGTTGCAACATGATTATCCTCATGCCCTGAAGCTAAAGCATCAGGGATTCTAGCACGAATCCTCCTAAAACCATGTTCCAACTTTCCGGGATTATCTGCAGGGCTTTTGTGCGGTGAGGGTTTGGGATGAAGGGTGCTTTGGACAAGCTGCATGGGTTTCTAAATCACGGAAGAATGAATGCTGGAAGAGGTTTCACAGGGCTTTGGGTTGTGGCATAATATACCATGATTGCAATAAGGAATCCCAAAAGGAGTAGTAATGAATCTCAAGGAGTGAAAAGGAATCCTAGCGAGCAACAAGACTCCTAAGGTTTAGGGTTCAGGGTTCAGGGTTCAGGGTTCAGGGTCTAGGGTTTAGGGTTTAGGGTTTAGGGATTAGGGTCCAGGGTTTAGGGTTTAGGGTGGTGGGTTTAGGGTTTAGGGTTTAGGGTTTAGGGTTTGAGGAGTGCTGGTAGTAGTTATTCAGGCTTCAAGCTTCTGCGTTATTCTAACGGCTGCGAAAAAGTTTAAGTCAGAGCTCACTCATATGAATTATACACACAACAATAAACACAAGCACAAAAAGTCATGATCACAGCGGTAATAAGAATCAGAATATCCATGATCATAAACATAAGCATAGTCGTAATCAGAAGAAGAATACTATTGCTACTAGTAAAAGAGCAAAACATAGTAACAGTAGGTACCGACGGACTACCCAACATCCCCAAAGAATCACCGAAAGATCAAGCCCCGGCTGCCTCGGGGAAGGATTTTGGAGCGAAGGCCTTCCATGATTCCTTCAAATGAAAGGTTTTAGGGGTTTAGGGTTTAGGGTTTAGGGTTTAGGGTTTAGGGTTTAGGGTTTAGTCTTGCTTTTGAAAGAGAGGCTTCCCTGCATCCAAGACCGTGACAGACAGCAGTGGTAGTCCGAATACTGCGTTAATTGCTGATGCTGCTGCTGCTACTACGACGACCGACGACCACGACCACCACAGCCACCACCACCACCACCGACCTTTCCCCACAATCGCCTGATCATCATGACTTTTGCCATAACCAAAGTAACTAACCTCAATCGTCGTCAGAATCTCAGGAAGTATCGTCACAACCCTCGTGACAGTGAGCGACGTGCTCACCATCATGTCCTTCCGAACTACCAACCCGTTTCTTCGTCATACAGTAACAAGGATCGCACCGTGCCTTTCAGCATCATCAGCGCCATCGCACCAACCATCATCACAATTACCCTCAGTATCATCGCTACTCAACAGGACCCTCGATTTTCACAGCATGCGCATACATTAAATTGACTGAAGTGAGGTCGCCCTTTGCGTCTTTAGGATCCAGGGCTTTGGTTCAGCGGGGAAGGTCCGCGCATGTAAATGTGAGCCAGGAGTCTGGAACGGTCCGGGGATGGAGACGCCATGGCATCAAGTGAGCTAATAGTTGCGACAAGCAAGAACAAGACGTGGGAATATGCATGGGCTCAAGGTGGGGGTTTCCGAAAATAGGGGACCCTCATATAGTACCCTAAATCATGGGATCCTTATTATAAGGACCCCACAATAAGGTACCCCTAATTTTCGGAAACTCCCAGGTGGTTCAGGAACTTTGCAAGGCCTGCTGCTCCGTGTTCTGCTCAGGGTATGAGATGTCTACCGGCCGTATGCCTGAAGCCACTGTTGGCGCAATACGGTTTAGGGTTTAGGGTT
>CAJNDV010031102.1:4006-15211 GCA_905221635.1 Symbiodinium sp. CCMP2456 | reverse complement strand
CATGCAGTGAGAAGCATTTCAACAGGCCCCCTTATTATGGCTTCCATATATAATAAGTCCTTCAAAAGGGTAGGGTTCTTTAGGCCCTAAATTAAACCCTAAACCTACACCCTAAACCCTAAACCTACACCCTAAACCCTGATATCTACACCCTATACCCCACCCTACACCCTAAACCCTAAACCCTAAACCCAAACCCGAAGGTGGAACCCGAAAATCCCAAGCCTGACCCGCTCTTTCCTGCGTAGGCTCGCTCCATGCTGTCCCAAACGCTGCGGAGGCTGGCTTTGTCCTTAGGGTTTAGGGTTTAGGGGTTGGGGTTTAGGGTTTAAGTTTAAGGTTTAGGGTTCAGTTTAGTTTTAGATACAGGTTGAGGGTACGTTCTGGGCTTTGGCTTTGGGTTCATTTAGGACAGATGGGTTCAGGGTTTAGGATTACCGTGTTTAAAGATTTTGGAAAGAGCGATGAAAATCTGGTTTGTGGCTGCTTGTTGGTTTTGGGTTCAGGATTCAGGGCTTAGGGGAAATGGGTTCAGGGTCTTTCTGGGTTCAGGGTCAAGGTTTATGGAATTCAGGCAAGGAGGGATTCTGGGACAATCATAGATCTCACCGACACAGTTGGAACCTCTTCTTCTTCTTCCTAAACCCTAAACCCTAAACCCTAAACCCTGTTACTCAAAAGCCATTGACAAACCTGCCTGGTCGGCAAGAACCCACTAGTCTGGACATGCCGGCAGCCCGTCTTTCGCCCGTTCTTCATTTGAGTAGTTCTCTGAATTAGGGGTCCCAGGTAGGGTCGTTTTGATGAGGGTGCCGTACTATGTTGGGGGACCCGAAAAGGGACCCTAATTTCAAGAACTACCCGTTCGAAAAATCGACAGGCTTGGCACGCGAGGGCCAACATTTCCGCAGAAACCCTCAAAGCAATCCCTGGTCTGGTGGAAACAGTCATAGCAATCTTGAAAGTTGCCCTAATCTTGGAGACTCCGAAACTGAACCCCAAACCCCAAGGTGAGACAAGGAGCCAAGGAACCCGGCAATAGCCACCCACAGACAGATTTTTATGAAGGGAGACGAGGGTACACAAAAGGAGACAACAAACCCCAAACCCCAAGCCCTAAGCCCCAAACCCCAAACCCTAAACCTTAAAGCCCCTAAACCCCAAAGCCGAACCCTAAACCCCTAAACCCCTGAACCCCCAAACCCAAAAACCCCTAGGCAACCGCCTCCACGGCGGGCTCGAAGGGCGCAGGAAACCAAACCCGGTCTCCCGGGTCCAAGGAGTGGAAGACGAAATGCTCGGAGGAGTTCCTGGCTGAAGAGACTTGGGGGTTTAGGGTTTAGGATTTAGGGCTTAGGGTATAGGGTTTAGGGTTCCGGGTAGTTTAGGATTTAGGGCTCAGGGTATAGGGTTCGGGGTTTAGGGCAGTTTAGGATTTAGGATTTAGGGGTTCCGGGTAGTTTAGGATTTAGGGCTCAGGGTATAGGGTTCGGGGTTTAGGGCAGTTTAGGATTTAGGATTTAGGGCTTAGGGTATAGGGTTTAGGGTTCCGGGTAGTTTAGGATGTAGGGCTCAGGGTATAGGGTTCGGGGTTTAGGGCAGTTTAGGATTTAGGGCTTAGGGTACAGGATTTAGGGCAGTTTAGGGTTATAGGGTTGAGGGTTTAGGGCTTCATGTAGCTTCGGGCCTAGGCTAAAAGGCCTGAAGCTTTCAGCTCAGGGCGTTTAGGGTTTAGGGTTTAGGGTTTAGGGTTTAGGGTTTAGGGTTTAGGGTTTAGGGTGGGGGTTCGGACTTCTGGGCTACTTGACAGCGCATACCGGCAAGAAGGATTCAATTGAGGATCAATTTCTCCATCTACCCAGGGCCTTGACGACGGGGTCGGTGTTTCATATACCCTAATGGTTTAGGGTTTAGGGTTAAGGGTTTAGGGTTTAGGCGGGCGGTCAGAGGTCAGGGTTCAAGCTGCGAACAAAGTCGCCGGAAGCTCGTCTGCGACGGGAATCGCTTTGCTGGTCACGGCGTCTTCACTTCAACCACACGGAGCACGGCTGATCCCGGAACACGAACCGAGCGCTTACCCTGGACAGTTTCACTCTTAACCCCTCTTAAGCTGATGCGCCCGATAAGCCCGAAACGCCTCAGCCTAAACCCCAGAGCAACAACAAGAAGCTTTAAAGCCCTAGCATCCTGAAAGCCCTAGAAATCCTTAGAACCCCTAGCCTGCACACCCCAAAGCCCCAACCTTTAGGGTTTAGGGTTTAGGGTCCTTGAACCGGATAGGTTGTTGGGGGGCTCCTTATTATACTTATAGTATAACATATCCCAAACCCTAATCGAATTACTAAGGCCCCTATATTACTGCCCTTGCCTGCGCTTTGGCCTTCCGTCAAGCTCCGCGAGCCAGATCAGCGTAGACAGAGAAGCCACGCGATCCTCGGATGCTGTATGGTTTAGGGTTTAGGGTTTAGGGTTTAGGGGCCCAAATAATTACCAATACAATTTTGGGGTTCCTTATCATCAGTACAGTAGAATATGCCCCACGACCCTATCTTGGTTATTAAGGCCTCGATCCTACCAGGACCATCTGAAGCATAGAACCCAAAAGAAGCAGCACAGAACTACTGACCTAGACCCTGAACCCAAAGTGCTTGACTAAGCTTCCAGAGTCGCAACTTTTAAGGCCAGGTGCTATGCTAGGGCTTCGCGCTTGGATTCTGTAAGGGGTTGGAGCTTCGGGGTTGTTCATGACTTGGGCAAAAGGCTTAGGGTCTAGCCTGGAGGGTTTAGGGTTTAGGGTTTAGGGTTTAGCCTGGAGGTTTTGGGGTTTAGGGTTTAGCCTGGAGTTTTTGGGGTTTAGGGTTGAGGGTTGAAGGTCTAGGGTTTGGGCTTGAGCTGAGAACGAAGCTTTTACAAGCGGTTTTCAAGGTCCCTAAACCCTAAACCCTAAACCCTAAACCCTAAACCCTAAACCCTAAACCCCTAAACCCTAAACCCTAAACCCTTTAAGGGCTGGGACTCAGGGCTTCCGAGGCCTCTCTTCCTATGGGGGGGGCCTTGTGAACTGGAAGCTGGAGGTCGAGGGTTAAACCCTAAACCCTAAACCCCTAAACCCCTAAACCCCTAAACCCCTAAACCCTGAACCCTAAACCCCTAAACCCCTAAACCCTAAACCCTAAAAAAAGTTTTTCACTCGGCTCTCTTGCAGTGAGCCATGAAGCTCAGAGCCTGAGCCTGCGCAAGTCTACAAGACCAGGGAGCCGGGTCGCAGCATAGGGGCCGTAATAATTAGAGTAAGGTTATTGTTATTGGCATAATACTTTAATTACTATAACGATGATAAAAAAATAGTTTTAGTGTTTGTGAGCATTTTGGCCCTTATACTAGATGCTCATGAGGTTTGTAGCTCGCATTTCAAGGCCCTCATTTTGCTGTGTGCTGTGGCTAGGGATCAAATTTTGGGGCCTGCAGAGTTTTGGTCCTCCTAGCCACTAGCCAAAAGGAATTGTGACAGTGACAGCACAACAAAGCTCAGTGCATGAACCTGACTATGCCCAGCGACATGCGCGACAGTAGCCCCCGACGTGCGATGAAGATGTGGCTCTTTGCACTTTACTTTAACCCCAAACCCCAAACCCTAAACCCTCTGACAATTGCCTCCGACGTGTAGAATTGTGTCGCTTGTTGCAACCCTTGTAGTACTTCTTATAGGAGCCCTTATAGGAACCCTTGTTGTTTGACCCAAAGTAACCCCTATAGACGGTTCTCCGAAGCGTTCCAAGCAATATAAACAAGCAAACCCCTGAAACCCCAAACCCTAAACCTTAAACCTCTGAAGCCCCAACCCTTTAGTCCTTATCGGGGGGGTAGCTACATGCCATCTGTTGTTCCCAGGGTTCCCTGAAGCTTAGGTTTGGGGTTGAGCGTTTAGGGTTTAGGGCTTAGGGTTTTAGGGTATTTAGGGCTTAGGGCTTTGAAGGTTTAGGGTTTAGGTTTTAGGGTTTAGGGCTTAGGGGTTTTAGGATATACGGTTTCGGGCTTTTGAAGGTTTGGGGTTTAGAGTCAAGATGCCACCACGAAGAAGGCCACGGGCACCCAGAGAGGACAGTTCAAATAAGGCTTGCCTTAAAGCTGTGCGAGCAAAGCGGGTCTCGCGGGTTTCTGGGAGAAGGGTCAAAGGTAATTAGCAGGTAAGGCTCTGAGGTTTTGGGGAAAAGGCACGACATTCATTCAGGCTTGATGGTTGAGGGTAGCTTAAGAATTCCCTTTCGATTCTCTGAAACCCCTAAACCCTAAACCCTAAACCCTATAAACCCTAAACCACAAGCCCTGAACCCTAAACCTCTGAACCCCTAAACCCTGAAACCTAAACCTGCTGATTCAAGATGGGAAGCTTTTTGGAAGGCCTGGGCCATTTGACAGCGCCGCACTCTGCTCCGAGGATTACGTTAACGGCTCTCCGGGCTGCTTTCCGGGTTGCTACAAGGGCTACCATAAGGGCTACTATAAGGGTTGCTATAAGAGGTACATATAAGGGTTGCTACCAGTGTTGGGGGGGTTCAGGGATTACACTTCAGGGTGTAGGGTTGGATGGTGCGGGCTTAGCGTGTAGGTATAGGGCTCGGGACGAATTCCGAAACTGCTGTTGAGTTACCAGCGTTTCTGTTCATCTTGCTGATCAAGTCACGACGGATATGAAACCCACAACCTGCAATCTGAAATTTACACCCCAAACTCTAAAACCCAAATCCTAACACCCTACACCCCAAACCCAAACCCCTAATCGCCATGATGAGCACCTGAACCCCTACACCGTATGCGTGCTCCTCTGGTATCCGAAAACCGTATACACCCTACACCCTAAACCCTGAACCTTAACCGCTTCATGCAACCGAGCAACAGCTCGATCCCAGAAGCAGCCACCGCACGTCCTCGTCGGATCGCCACACCCACCAGCAATGACGGCGCTTAGTAAGAAGTCAATGCAGGCCTTAATAAGTAGAGTAGGGTTCCTGTAGGCTGTGGAGGGCTCTTTACAGGTTTACTGTACGTGTTACTTTACGGCTCTGAGGGGCTCATATAGGAGCCTTTGTCATTAGGACAGATATCTGTGGTATATTATACAAGTGCTAGAACTATGGTAAGGGCTCTGCCTCAGACCTTATGTAGCCGCCATAGTCCCCCTAAACCCCAAACCCTAAACCCAAAACTTTAAACCCTAAACCCTAAACCCCAAACCCTAAACCCTGAACCCTATGTCTACCAATTCCGTTCAGCTGCTTCAGGGGAGGTTGGGGCTGAATCTCCTGGGTGATTTTGACGTCTTAGTTTGGGTATGGAAGAGGGTCCATCCTGCTATGTTCATATTGTTTCGAACTACATTCGAGTATCCGTGGGCATTCGAAAGGGTTTAGGGTTTAGGGTCTCGGGTTTAGGGGTTTAGGGTGTATTTTGTGTTTTTATGTATCGTAAAACCAGCTTTGTTTCGCATCGCCAGTGCTCGTGTTCTTGTAGCAGAGCAATTAGCGACAAGTTCCTGCTCCATGTTGCGAGTTATCAGCGAGTTATTGGCATCGCGTTAGATTCGAGCATATTAAAACGAAAGCAAGGATCATTCTTATTTCAATAAGGGTCGTGGCTGGCGCAGAGTGCTGGATGGATTCCGATGGACTTGATGGCTTATGATAACAATGCTGCTGATTTCATGATCGCCTGACGCATGCCTTTGGTGCGTTTACCAGACGGGATGCGGGTTGCGGTGCAACCTTCGTGCTGCAAGTCTACGACCCGTGGCAAGTGGCAGGTGCGCTTCTCGGTAGGCAGTCCTGTTGACTCTCAAATTTGTCATCACTCAGTCGTTTTACAATACATTCGTTGATGCACAACCTGCTGCAAACCAACACGGAGAGATACGGCCCCACACACTCCACCTGTAACCCCGAGATCGGCTCAACAGAAACAGCACCTAAATCACAAAAGCCCTAAAGCCTAAGCCCTAGACACTAAATCAGAGGAAACTACACGTGGGGCGTTTTGGGTATATACGGCTTCTATAAGGCTTCTATAAGGCTTCTATAAGGTATATAGACCTTCTATAAGGCTCCTATAATGGTAGCTACCCACCTGAAAATGTCCTAGACTAAAGCCCCGAGTCAGGGGCCCTATTGGGTTGAGGGTTTAGGGTTTAGGGTTTAGGGTTTAGGGTTTAGGGTTTAGGGTTTAGGGTTTAGGGTTGAGGGTTTAGGGTTGAGGGTTTCGGGACATCCATAGGCTTGGAGCACTCACACACGAACTACGGGTTTCTGAAACGCCAACCCCCTAACCCTAAACCCAGAGCCATAAACCCTAAACACTTAAATCCCAAAAGCCCTACACCCAACAGCCCAAAAACCTCAAGTTTTAAGCCCGAAACTCCTCCTGGGGGTTTAGGGTTAGGGTTTAGGGTTTAGGGAGCCCTAAACCTGAACCGCAACTAAGCCCTCAAACCCTAAACCACCCCCCAAACCCGAAATACTCAACCCTCAAAACCAAAATGGCACACCCTGAACCCCTCAAGCTCAATCTCCACAAACGAGACACTTTTGCATCACGGATCCTAAACGCCGTTCGCCCCTTTGAAGCTTGACAAGCCTTATCAAGGCCCAGTGGCTGGGGGATGCCGGCAAAGGCCCTGCTCTTCGAGGGCACGACTCCTGAGAATGGGCTTCGGATGCTTCGAATTTGGGTAATTCTCTAATCTCTAAATTAGGGTCCCCTTTAGGGTCCTCTTTATAAAGGTGCCGTACTATATTGGGGACCTAACAAGGGACCCTAATTTAGAGAACTACCCATTTGCATTTGGGGTGTTGCAGACAGATAGGTAATCTACATGTTCTACATGTAGAGTCTTTCGAATCCTTCGGGCTTTGGGCTGTCGGATCTAGGGCGTTCAAGGAGGAAGGCTTAAGCGGTTTAGAGCTCAGGACTCAGGGTGCGGGGGTTTAGAAGTTCGGGTGTGAAGTTTGTGGATAAGCCAGGTTCAATGGCACTTCCCGGCACGGCTGCATCAAGGGCAACTAAAGGGATTTTTAAGGGCTGTAGTTTATGGCTTGATACGGAGGTTACATTGTTTTACGGGCGTGTAGCCATAGCAGCAATGGCTATCAAACCATTCCTAGTCTAGGACATTTTCAGGTGGGTAGTTACCGTTATAGGAGCCTTATAGAAGGTTTATATACCTTTTAGAAGCTTTGTAGAAGCCCTATATAGCCTTAACTCCCCACCTGTAGTTTCCTTTAACAATGGCTATCAAACCATTCCTAGCAGGAGGCTCACAGGTGGCGACCGAGGCACCGCATCTCCAGCATGCAACTTCCCCCTGCGGTTCAGGGTTTGGGCTCGATGGTTAAGGGTCCTGAACCCTAAACCCTAAACCCGGTAACGCGCCCTTTAGTTACCATTGTGTTTTGGCACCATGGTCGGCGGCGGCGGCGTTTTCAGGACTACACGGCTTGCTTTGGATGCTTCGAATACATCAGTTTTACCAGGCTTTGGCTTGCCGAAGTCACAAAACACTGGTTTGGGCGGTATATTTGTAGCTTGGCGAACCGAATTTCTGTAGGCACCCTTTTTTGTGCCTTCTTTATGTCACTTCTTGTAATCTTTGTTCTTCGAGTCGGCCAGCCGACTCAGCTCCGTCCATAGCTGCTTCTGAGGAGCTCGACAGGGCTCGTCTAGGAGTGTTTAGTTTTGCTGTTACTAGAAAGGTTTCGGGAGGAGTATGGCTCGTCTGATGGTCTGCGAGCTTCTAGCTTCTCAGACATGTCAGTTCCTGGAAGCCGGCACACGGCAAATGTACACAATGCGCCGGAGTACTTTACAGTGCTTACGACGATGTGGTGTTCGCGGCGGTGGTCGGTGGTACTGGTGGTGGTGCTGCTTACGACGACGTGGTGTTGGTGGTGGTGTTGCTTACGACGACGTGGACGGTGGCGGCGGTAGTCGGTGGTGCTGGTGGTGTGGTGGTGGTGCTGCTGCTTACGACCACGGTCGAGTAGACGTCATTAGCCCCCCACCCCCCCGCACCCCCCCGCCCCCAACCCTGGACCCGAAACCCTAAAACTATGCCAACACCCCATGGTCGTTAAGGGGCGCATTAGCCTAAACCCTGAACCCTAAACCCCAGGATTAGGCAGGAAGGGAGGAAGCAAACCGTATTCAGGGCCTTCGTTGACTACCCCAAAGCAACCCTATGCCCCTAAAAAACGCGACCCCTCCGCAAAGCCCTTAAGCTCGGTAAACCCTGCCAAAGCCTTAACAGGAAATTGCCGGCCTTCGGGTTTAGTTTAGGGTTTAGGATTTAGGGTTTGGGGTTTAGGGCTTATGGAGGGGCTTGGGGTTGAGGGTGTTTAGGACTTAGTCCTGCGAAGCTTGCCGAAAACTGGAAAACAATGCCCCACCTTTGCTGTAAGAATCCAGGGCTGCGTATCCATCGCCGAGCCTCGTGGGGATTCTAGCTTGGATTCGGAGGTCTGGTCTAGGGCTTAGCAGTTCTGGGTTTACGGACTTAGGGGTTGTAAGGGTTTAAGTATCGGGTTGAAGATTTACATGAAGCCTCATAAACAGGACTCGGGGTTCGGAATGCTCCGCCAAAAAAACACCCCTGAAGCCCCGAAACCTTGAACCCAAAGCACGAAGTTGCAAACGACTGACAAAGCTTGCCCTGTACTGGTGCAACGAAGGGTGGGAACAGCCGATGCCAGTCGTCGGCGTCGTCGTCGGCATCGGCATCGTCATCGTGGTCGTCGCGCGGTCGCTGTTGGGGTCGAAGGTCGCGGTAGCGGTCGTGGTCGTCGTCGTCCTTTCTTCATCGTCGCCGCCGTCACAGTTGTCGTGGCTGCCTTCAGGTGGTGCTGGGTTTCGCTGCTGGGGTGGTGATGCTGCTGACGCTACCTCTGTTGCTGCTGCTGGTGGCTGGTGCTGGGTGGTGCTGAGTGGCGCGGTGGCGCTGGGTGGCGCTGGGGTGGCGCTGGGTGGCGCTGTGTGGTGCTGGGTGCTTGGCACTTGGGTGGTGTTGCTGCTGCTTGCTGGCAAATGAAAAGGTCGTGGTAGAGGTAGCAGCAACACAAGCAGCAGCAGCAATAGCCAACAGCAGCAAAAGCATCAAAGCAGTGGAGGTGGCAGAGGCATTCGTGGTCGTCAGCCTCGCTGTCCCTCTGTGTTGTTTGCCACATCCCTCCAAACCAGTGCTGCTGAGTGACGGGATATGCGTCTGAAACCAAGGTGAAGGCTGCCTTGAAGTGGCTTTCTCATCGGGGACAGGAAAACACAAGCATATCGTCGATGGGGGCTCAGGTATTCTACCTCCCCTCACTTTGGTGGAAAAACTCAATTCTTCTGGATCAAGACCACCGGGTCCTAGGAGTCTTCGAAGAATTGCTGGGCTCAGGTGTCAACCGTCTTGGCTTGTCAGGGAAAAAGAACCCTCAAACCTGAACGTTGCGGTTTGAAAGCTGAGGGCATGGCGTCCCCGATCAGGGATTTCAGGTCTCTGTATGGTGGCTACCAAACTTGAAGCATCTCTGTGTAGTATGACATGTCAAATCTTGATCTCCCGCAAGATGTCTCCGTGTGTATGTGTTGAATGAGAGTGGGAGAGACGTCTCTTAAGGCCTGAGGCGCTTGAGTGTTTGGCGTTCGGGACTTCATAATGCACGGCAAGTCATCCCCAGGAGCATCAACGGTTAACTGTCGAAACCTATCAAATCGAAACCATCCGAAACCTACAGACCTACGCAACTGATGCAAGCACAAAAATCATGCATACCAGCTACTCGTCTTCTTCGAGGGCCGTCACACCGCTCGTTGCTGCCTGCTTGGGCTCGGGCTCGGGGTTTAACAAGGCTGCTACGAGGGATTAGGGTAAAGTTTAAGATTTAGGGTGTAGGGCTTAGGTCCTGGAAAGGCTTATGTAGTGCTTTTGGAGGCTACAGGCTTCTGGATTTTGTTAAAAGGTCTAAGGAGTCGAAGGGTTTTGGGATCTACGGCTTGGGGATGTACGGCCTATATGCATAGGGCTTTCAGGTATGTTACGCCTACTAGAAATCTTCACCGAACCGTAAGGACTGCATGGGCGCTACTCCACTGTACCAGTGAGCGTCGGACAGAGCCCAATAAGGTACCTGTAGGTCTGAAAACATGGTGATACCCTCCCCCAAAGTCCGCATAAGAGTGTCCTCCTTTAGATCCCAAAAAGAGGACGACGACCGTAGAACAAAAGATTCAAAAGGGACCCCACTTAGGGACCCTAGCTTAGACAACTACCCATTTAGTTCTACCACATGAAAACCCTGAGCCCTAAACCCTAAACCCTAAACCCTAAACCCTAAACCCGAGGCCCCCGACCTTGAGAGCTTTGGGTTTCTCGAAGTGGCGATGCCGAGAATCAAAACCCACTCTGGGGAGCGACTGAATTCTGAATCCTCAGGGTCCTTAACATAGTGGTTTAGGGTTTAGGGTTTAGGGTTTAGGGTTTAGGGTTTAGGGTTTAGGGTTAACATAGTAGTACGGTAGCTAACCTTGAACCTTCTACCCTAAACCCTAACCCCTAAACGGGGCTTAAGGTTCAAGGCTTAGGCTTTTAAGTCTATACTTCCGAAGGTTAAGCTTAGTTCCCCTACGGCCAGGACGAGTAAGTTAAGGCTAGGGCTATGGGTGAAGCATGCTAAGGTCTGAGGTCAGCGATTTGGGTAAGTGAACCCCAACCCCTAATTCCCTAACCCCTAAACCGACAACCCTAAACCCTAATCCCTAAACCTAAACCTTCAAATAATTACAGCTAAATCCTAAGTCCTAGAAACCCCGGAACCCGACGAAACTATAAATCCCGAACCCTGAACACCCTGCAGCCCCTAAACCCAACGACCCCAAAACCCTCTTAGGGTTTAAGGTTTAGGGCCCAGGTTCAAAACAAGAGCCGAATCGAGGAGCCTAAACCCTGGACCCTAAACCGTAACAGACCAAAAGCAGAAACTGCTCGCCTGGTGGACCAACGGTCCGGCGGGCCCCAAGAGGCTTAGCAGGCCCTCTGGTGGCCAGCCTGTTTGCGGCATGTCTTTAGGGTTTAGGGCTTAGGGTTTAGGGGTTTAGGGTTTAGGGTTTAGGGTTTTCTATAGTATGAGGATGTCCACAAAAGTTTCTGTGGGGTCACTTTAAGGCTCCTGTAACATT
>CAJNDV010031101.1:13617-42831 GCA_905221635.1 Symbiodinium sp. CCMP2456 | reverse complement strand
ACTACTGCTAGTGCTACTACTACTTCTACAACTACTACTACTACTACTCCTACTCCTACTACTACTACTACTACTACTACGACTACGACTACGACTACTACTACTACTACTACTACTACTACTAGTGCCACTACTGCTGCCACTACTGCCACTACTGCCACTACTGCTACCAATGCTACTGCTACTGCTACTGCTACTGCTACTGCTGCTGCTACTGCTACTGCTACTGCTACTACTACGACTACTATCTGCTACTGCTACTGCTACTGCTACTGCTACTGCTACTGCTACTGCTACTGCTACTGCTACTGCTACTGCTACTGCTACTGCTACTACTGCTACTGTTGCTACTGCTGCTACAGCTGCTGCTGGTGCTGATACCGCTGCTGATACTGCGGCTTCTGCTGCTTCATGTTGCTACTCTAGCTACTGCTGCTACGTCTTCTTCTATAACTAGGACTACTACGACGCCGCCTCCTCCGCCTGTGTGACTACTTCTATAGACCACCCATGCCACCGCTCCAACTCAATAGTCATCGCTGCCATGACCGTTGTCGCCGTCGTCTCCGTCCTGTTCGTGGTCGTCCTCGTCCCCGCCATGTCGCTTTCTGGCATGGTCGTCGTTGTAGCAGCGAGATGCTGATTACAATATCAACACTTGCCGGGATGTACCCGTACACAAACAAGAAGTTTCTTTTACATCGTAACTGTCCTCATCCACCGGCCTCTTCCCCAGGACGCAATCCTCGGTTGTGTCGACGCAAAGCTCTTGCTACGAGAAGCCCCTTAGAAGGTGTCCTGCAGAGAAAAATTCTAGAGTTCTAGAGGCTTGGCAGAAAAGCTTGGAATGTGCTGGTGATGATGATGATGATGATAGCTTAACATGACAAAAAACGACTGCTGCCTCATCATGGGAACGTCAGCCATGCGTGCGAGCCTACTCCGCAGAAGCCTCCGACGAGAATGCACGCCTCGCAGCACCTGAGTCCACTCCTGCCTGCCATGCTACAGAGAAAGCCTCGATGAGCCAATGATTAAAACAGGACCTACGACTCAGACTCAAAGCCCTACGAACCCTAAAGCTCCCAAAACCCTGAAAGATGCCCTAGCGGCGGGTTGGGCGCCAGAGATTAGATGTCAGCTTTGGGTTTCGTCTGAACTTAGGATCTTTCTTGCCTCCTGCATAGCTGAGCGAGTCGCGAGGCAGGGTGATGGTTCCACTCAGCGCAAGTTGTAATCGAGCTTGGGCTTAAGAGCTTTCAGGATTTATGCTTGGCTCTTCCTCACTCTCTCTCTCTCTCTCTCTCTCTCTCTCTCTTTCTTTCTCTCTCATGCACATGCGATCCAGGTCCCACCTGGAACACCAACATTCACCCATCTACACCCTGAAGTAGACATGGCTGAGCCCAAAGGCCTGGATTGACGCCGACAAACAAGGGAATAACAAGGTAGTACCACAACACACCCTGTGCAACACCACAGGCGCCAGACTGTTCCAGCATGAACTCCGCCCTGCAGCAATGTGTGCGACGACTCATGCTGCAAGAAGCAACCCTACAAAAATAAGGCCAGGCCAAACCCGCGGCTGCCAAACCATCCTTCTCGGAGCACGATCACGCTACTATACTAGCGCATGTCGACTCACATGCACTCTACCATTCAGTCGCTCACTGCTTGCACCTGATACAGATGCAACCAGCTTTGGCCCCAAAACCCCCGACTGCATAAGCATGAATATATGAATCGTGTGCCATCGAGTCATATGGCTGTAAGACTATGCCAAGCGTCCCTGGCAAATGCCTTCTGACGGGCGATCGCGGCCAGCTGCTCCTCGAAAGAGGACATGGCATGGCCCCAAGAAGTCGCTGTAGTTATATTTTCTATGAGTGAATTATAATTACACTGAATATTGCTATTGATTATTACACCATTAGGTGCAAACATACCAAAAGACTACAGGAAGATACACTTTGATACACTGGCAATCTCATGGGGCTTCACTAAGCGCGGTCCTAATTTTTGGATATAGCCCCTTTGACTGAGGGATCTTCGAGTATAAGCACTTTGAGCAACGCCATATCGGCCCTCATCCTTGTGAAATTCTTCGGGAGGCCTCCCCTTCACCTCCTGAGAAAAAGGTTAAAATTAGGGTTTAGTAGGGTTTAGGGGATTCTATAAGCTCCCTATGTACACTCCTGAACTTTGGTCCGTACTCAGGCCAAGCCACAGGGCGAGGTCGTTTCTTGGAACCCGGAGGTTGGTGTATGCCAACCTCAAACGCCTAAACACCTTTTTGCATCCTTGCATGTCGCGCCTGGCAAACACCTAAGCACTGAACCATCCAAAAAGCCTGCCCGAGGTCCTTGGATGGGCCAATCTGGAACAGGGAGGGCATCTTTGCCTTCCTGAGTTGCGGTTTTGTCCAGGGAAGCTCGGCTGGGCTGGGGCAGTTTTCGGATGAAAAATGGGACACAGTGCACATGCGACCTCCTCAATCCGCAGAGGGTGCGAGATCAGAGGTCCAATGCAATCTTGGCCAGCGAGAAGCGTAATTAAGCCTCACTAGCTGACCCACGGGCTGCCCCAAGAACCCAACCAGCGATGGAATGTCAAAGTATGAGATCAGCATCATTTCATGCCATGTTGCGCTAGATTACACTCTGTGCCTTTATGCAGACCCCAAGTAGTAGTAGTAGTAGTAGAATGGATGACAACAGTCCCTAAAACCCCTGTATTAGTAACAGTTAGTATAGCATGACTTACCACACGGCCGCATTCCCATTTTTGTTAAGGCCCTTTGTTATCCGTTACCAGCCGATCGGAGGCATGGCCGAGGCTCTTGAACGCTTGAAGCTCGACCGCGCGGTTCTTTCTGAAGTGAGCCGCCGCGGCCGCCTTGCTGCTCGAAACCCTAGGGTTGCTTTAGGGTTTAGGGTTTAGGGGGTTGTCTATAAGGGTTTCTAGAAACTGGAAGGTTTACTGTAAGGATTGCTCTCTAGGAGGGCTCATACTGTTTTAGATCATGGGGGAATTGCACGAGAATGAACGGTTTTGCTCTTCTGCACCACAGTCACAGGAACAGAGAGACTGCCTCAAGGCGCGCCCTTGTCTGCGTGGCTAGTTTTTCTTCCGTTGCGGCTCATATACATACATACGTACATACATATACATATATATATATATAATGTATGTGGATGGATATATATATATATACATAAGTATATAATTTTATATATATATATATATATATATGTATATATATATATATACATGTGTATATATATATATATGTATCCCTCTCTGGTCCCTCTCTCTGTCTATCTATCTACCTACTTACCTCCGTACCTACCTGGCTATCTATCGATCGATCTATCTATCTCTCTCTCTCTTTTTCTAGAAAGGGTGCCGACAGCTTGAACGTCCAATCACCTGTTTCGGCTCGGAGAACTCTTGGGCACAATGACAGGGTGGGCTCCCTTGAATCGCCGAGGCCAGCCAACATGTGTCGGAAATGCCTTCAAAGCACTGCAAGCAAGCCAGCCCCTTCTCTTAAGAAGCCAACATTGGAACTTCTCAATCAACGCACATTATGGATTGTTGCTTTTGAAAGCGCCTACACCCTAGCCACTTGAAGACATCTTAAACTTTCCTCGGTGCGGACTGACAAGCTGACGAGCTGTTGTGAGCTTGGTTTGGGACTCGCGCGCCTTGGACTGGAAGAGCGCGCCGGAAAGCTTGCCTGAGGAGTCAGGGGTTGATTGCCGTCGTTCGTAGTGGTTCCGGGTCTTACGAAGGCAGTGTAAGGGGCTTTGGCTGCTGCAGACATACCGCAGTCCTCCAAATTTCAGCTCCCTCATCACCCTTACCTCTCATTGCATGCACAACCGCCCTGGCCCGAAGCCTGTGCCTGTCTCCACCCATCACCAGAGCCGAGCTTTAGATCAGCGGGGTCCGGAAAGCTTGCTCTCGCCACATGCATAGGGAAACACCTCCAGTCCGCTCCGCAGAGGCGACACTGAACTCGAGAGGACATCGGCCTCCCCACGCGACTCTCGACGCGCGATCGCGTCTACACACCAACAGCTCTCGGAGTTCCCAGGATCGTCGGTTTCAATCGAGACCCCAGTGCCGTCGTGACATCGGAAGTCGGCCGCGTTGGCTCTCATCACAGACCCGATTGCATCCCTTCAAATCATGCAGCAACCATGGTCATGCTCTGTTCGGGAGCTATGCTGTCTTGGCATGATAGATGCGTGGCGCTCTCAGGGCCTCACTACGTCGGAAGGGAGGCTTCTTTCCTGCTGCGCTCGACGGCCCTTGCATATCCTTGCAACATAAAGATCATAATTCACACGCTTTGCCGGCTTATGCATGCGCACCTCAAGATGCCAAAAGAGATTTTGCCGTGCACACGTCACAGTTACACCGCCGAGCGCGCAACGGCTTGATAGTATTGTAGGGTTCACGACTCACGACTTTCGGATTGAGGCACCGTATTGAACGTTCAGGAGCTGGACCGACTTGATTGGAGTTCAGAGCGACTTTAAACGCCGTGACAAGTTGTCGGTGCCTTCTGCCACTGCATCCCAACACGCTTAAACAAACGCTTGAAAAGGCTGCAGAGTTTGGGCCTAATCTGCTGGCCGGGGAGCATTTGAAGCGGATGCCCTTGGTCTGCAGGTTTTTGGCCATGAATCTCCTCGGAACGCTGAGACGATGCCCGGAGCATGCCCCAAATCCCATTCCCCGCTTCAACTGGCCAAGCCGAAGTAGGGCATCGCCGGCTCGGTTTCGGCTGCTAGTGGTAGCCAATCCGGCCCCTGCCGCCGAGCTGCAGCATCAGCATCTCGCAGTGCTCACACTCGCAATCCGGGCCATGAAGTCCGGAAGGATGCTCCTTCTTGCTGCTCTGAGCGAACTTGATGAAGCTCTTGAAACCTGCAGCCTTCGACCCCTGCGCTTGCTTGATACGAAGCCCTCACCTGAAAGCACTCGAGAAGTCCCCGGCCCAGCTGAAACGTTACACCCGCGTCTCGAACCCAGGAGGAGCTAAGGGGTCGAGCTGACTCTGTAGATACGGAGTGGAGGGTTTCGCGCATGCACAGCCCCAAACCAACAACACAGGGGATCTGGGCTCCCAAAGCCAGGAGCCCGAAGTGCTGAGTCCTCCCATTTAGGCGTCGGTGAGCTGAATCTGAACTGCTACCCAGCACAAACATCACATGACAAAAGGAAGTCTGTGTAGGGCCTAGCAAGCCAGACCCGCATGCATGAACTTCCTGCGGTTCTGGATCTGCGTCCGGCATAACCTGCGGGGCTCGCAAACTCCCACACGTCAGAAAAGAAAACAGCTCGGCCCGACGCTTGCACCTGAGCGCTACATCTGCGGAGCGCAGGATTACATAAGGGTTTTGGGCTCAGCGCTTGAAATCCCCGGAAGCGCCCCTAAGCAAAAGGGACCTTTTGAAACCCAGAAACCCGAAGCAAAAGCCTCCCCAACCTTCTTAAGCCCCTATAAAGCCCACCTGCTTCTGCGGCTCTTCAGCCTTCTTGGGCTCCAAGGCCGGCGGCCGGGGGAGCCCTGGGGCGGCTTTCGTAAAGGGCGCTTTGTCGTCCGCTGGACACTTGGAGGTTCATGGTTAGTTATAACTGGAGTTATAAGTCCCCTAATATGGGTTATAGTTATAATTATAGTTACCCTACTTATAACCCCACTTATAACTACCCATGAACCTCCAAGTAATGCTTTCAGGCTTTCCTAAAGAGGCTGTCTGGGGGTCTTCGAAAGGGCCTGGAGAAGGATCGCTTCAAAGCTAACTTTGGAGTGCTTCTCAATCCTTTCCGGCACGGCTTGCGTAGGATCTTTCTAGATGTCTGTGGTGGGAATCCTGGATCATCGCTGAAGCTCCTGGCCAGATTTCTATGTGCTGACTGTGGTCCCAAGATGTCTGCATTGCAGGGCTCTGTTTTTTTTGACACCCCTTTTAGTCCCGGCCTGTTAGATTGGTTGAACGCCACGATGGCAGAGGCTTTAGCTAACTGCAAAGGCCCACTCCAAACTCCACTACACAACACCACCTGCATATTACCCCAAGGCCAGCAGTACAGCTACCACGCGGAGCAAGCTCTACACATGAGAACAGACAAGACTTCGCTCCAGCAGCATCAGTTGCTATATCATTCAGAAGTTAAAGTACTCCAAAGCTAGCCTACCCAACACTTTACCCATTGCAGGGGTTCAAGATTTAGGGTTTAGGTCTTGGCGTTGTGAAGCGTTCGTGCTGCTTCGGGGTGAGCTGGGCAGCGAACACTTAGTGTTTGCGCAGTTTGCGCAGAAGCCGTTGAAATCGCGTTGTGCTTGGTTGCCGTTTTGGGCTGCTGGATCGTTGCTACGATTTCTTGATTCCGGCGTACTCCACTACATGGTTCCAAGTTTCGGAGGCCTCTCAAAGTTGTCAGCATCATCACATCAAGAAGCCTTACATAGCATTACAACTCATGTAGTCATCTTTATAATACAAGTTGAACTCCGAGACGGCATCAAGATGTTCATGATGACGCATCTGACGGGCCGCACTTCTCTATGAGCTTGTTCATGGACCCTCAAGTGATCCAAAGTTTGACCACGAAAAGGAAGAACTGCCCGGTACCTTGCGGTGCTGGCTCCTCCTCGCCATCGCTGTCGTAAGAGCCCACAAGGAGGTTCATGGCGTCGCTGGGGAAGCTGGGCTGGAAGGGACAGGGCGCTTCTCGAAGTTCCTTCCTACGCTCGGAATCGCTCGGAGACTCTGTGACGCCGGGTTAGGGGCTGGTGGCTCTGTTGCTCGGGTCTGAAAGTTTTTGGCGAGGCTTGTCAGCATGTTGGAGTTAGGCGAGTAGAGGCTGGTATGCCTGAAAAAAGATTCTGAGAGGCTTGGCGGTGAGTTCGGCTGCGTCGACTTCGCTGCTGATTATGTTGCCTCAGTTTGCTACTGAGTCCGCTGGCCATGCATCTGAGCCGAGACAAGGTTCATGTCTACGAGAGCCCTGAGAAGGATTTCACACACTGCGACAGACGCCTTGTCCCGAATCTCTCTGCGCTCATTCTTCAGGAGATTGGGTCGATGAATAGGTGGCAGGAGCAGCGGCAGCAGCAGCAGCAGGAGGAGCCGCGCGAGGAGCAATAGCAGAAGCGGTGGTAGGAGGGCGAGCCGGATGCAGACAGCGGCTGCGGTAACTCAACGCCAGTCTCACCCAAGGTGCATCCCGGCTGTCATGCTCATGGTTGCAAGGTGTGCCAACTGGTATATACCATCAAACTCCAGTGACTCTAGCACCCGAGCATCCCAAGGGAGTGGAATGTAAACATGGCGGAGCAGCAGAAGACGACAACAAGTAGGAGGACATCACCGTGATGAAGAATTTCAGTGATGAGGGGAAGATAGCAACGAACATCACCGTTCGAAGGTCGATCGTCTATCGTAAGAGAAACTCGCGGAGCCAGCAACATAGTACCAACAGCAATAGCAGCAGGAGCAGCGGCATACCAAAACAAGGACCAAATTTCGGCAGAACTCAACAACAAGAATACAACAGCAGGAACTTAGCCCTGAAAAGCACAAACTTTCGGACCGCCAGGGACCGAGCCCCCAGCCTGGAGCACCGAGTGCGACACCCGGGTGCCCTCGAAGGAGATCCCATGATCGCCGCGGAACTTCACCTCGCAAGGGGGGGGACGGGTGTAGGGTTTCAGGGTTTCGGGTTTCGGGTGAGGGAAAGGTGGTCTGGGAATTCCCGTGCTTTTCCACGTGTGAGGGGTGTGCGGCCGTCGAGGGATTTGGGCTGGGAGGCTGATGCAAGTCTTGGGTTTCAACCCCAACATCCGGATCGCGATATCGCGATTTCGGATGCAGCGGTATCGATCGGTGAGAGGGACAGCGTGTCGGTGCGAGACTGCGAGACTGAGGCTTGAAAGGGCGGTTTGGGGGCATCGGCGCAAGTTGCTCAAAGGCCAGCAGCCGTGACGTGACCGCATAGGGGCGGGGGTTGGTCATGGCCGCTCTGGCTCGTCTCATTGGTCATGGAAGCTTTCGGAGTTAAGGGTTTAGGGTTTAGGGTTTAGGGTTTAGGGTCACATGGGGAAGACATGGGCTATCTCTATTTTTCCCGGGACTTCCTGATCAAGGGCTTAGTTCCCCGAAGCTGTCAATCCTGATTGGGCGGAAGATCCTGGAACAACTCAGAGGGAACAACAAGAATAATGCTCGCAGCTAGCAGCCCTCAACAACTGAAACAGCGCAGCAGTTAACACAAGTAAGAGCAACCACCAGTGTGCACAGGAAAAGACGCGAACAACGACACGTACATTATGTGTTGCGCTTGAAGCGTGCACACTACCAGCAGCCATGCCAACCACAGCACAGTTTACAGGAGATAGTGGTACTCGCAATAAGGGTGCCAATGCGCAAGTGCCGACGCCGCCGCCGAAATTCCCGCTCGAACAACTTTCCACAAAATCGTCAGCCTCGACGACAAAGCCCCAGCATCCCAAGAAACAGGCCGTGGCGGAAACCCGAGGGCCCGACGGACACGAGCCCGCTCTTGGGCTTCGCACTGGGCCAGGCTGGTTTGGACTGTGACCTGGTGGGAAAGTGGCGGCCAAGTGCTCCAAACCCCTTTTGAACCCTGGACCTAAGATGCCCCCAAGACCTCAAAGCGGAAACCCTGACAGGCTGAATCCTTCAGCTCATCCGAACTCTCCCAACCCTACGAGGCCCTTCTGAATGCCCCTGTTATAACACCGACCAAACTCGCAGCAAAGCGGCCGCAGGTCTGTCTGGCTCGTGGCGCGTTGCATCTCCGCATCGCCTCACGAAGGCTTGGCATCCAGTGCTTGCGGTGTTTGCTCCCACAGACACCAATACCGATGCAGAAGGCTTCGGGCTTGGCGGCGGTTCTAGGACCAAGGGTTCAGAAAACGAGAGACGCGCGGCTGGGGCGAAACCACGGCTCATCACGACTGGAAGAACTTCGGGCTTGGGCTGCGAGCATCACGGATTCTGAGCCTGGAGCTTAACGTGCAAGGTTCGGGCTCCGTGTCTGATTCTGGAGGTCTCAGGGGCCGTGGAGGGCAAGCATGGTGGGATTGAGCGTTCCTTTTTGCGGGCAGGGCTTGAAGCCTTCTGGGTCGTAGGTCCGCGTGATCCTGAACATGTCGTGCTCCAACAAAAGCCTCAAGGCCGATCGTAGCAACGAAAACGCACAGTCTAAAGTCATACCACGAAAATCGGGAATCCGACAACTCAGCAAAACCCTGCCGAGAGAACCCTCAAAACTTGCGAAAGCCACAAAAGAGTTTAAGACCCTGCTATCCGCCACCCTCCTTGAAACGCCTGGGCCTGGCCTTGCTTCGGCAGCGTCACCGCAGAGGCGGAAGTCGCCAGGGAGGGCAGGCGAACCCCATCTCCCGTTGGCCTGAGCACAGCTGGCGGCACGGCTGACGGCTTCAAGTCTGGAGCATGTTTCTGGCAGCTTTAATTGGTGCACAAGGCTACTGTGAGGGTTGCTACGGGGATTACTGTCAGTGTGAACCTGGAGGGAAGCAAGATCAAGAAAATAGCAAGATATCAGTGCACTCGTGTAAAAACCGAACACGTGTGATTTTCTATTGTCAGCGCCGTCGTCGGGGTCGCGGCTGCTGCCGCCGTTGTCGTCGGAATCGGCATAGTCGTAGTGGTAGTAGTAGTCGTCGTCGTCGTCGTAGTAGTAGTAGTAGTCGTCGTCGTCCGTTGTCGTCGTCGTCGTCGTCGTCTGCCTCGCAGTCGTCTCGTCGTGGGTGGTCGCCGTCACAGTCGTGGTCGTGGTCATGATAATAGTGGTAGCAGCAGCCGCAGCAGCAGCAGTAGAAACCGGTGATGTTGCAGGTGGCTCATTCCAATATCTGAGTAATAGCAGCCACGACTCCACTGCAGCCTTTCACCATCTTTGGACAATAGCCGCGATAAACCCAAAGCTAGACCCTCAAGCCTCAGACCTGATTGAGTTGATGCGTGTTGACCTGGGAGCCCGGCGCCATGATCCCTCCCGCTTCCGCCCCAGGGAAGCTGCGAAGCCGGATGCGGCTGGCAGCAAAAAGCTGCTGACTGCGTGGGGCTCTGGTGGAACAAGCCATTGGGACTTGTGGCTCAGGACAGGTAGTTCGAGGCTTTGGGCTTGCTTGCGAGGGTTATATGTGAAAAGAACCCATTCCTTGAATGACACTGGGTGCTGCACGGACGCCATCTTTCTCTTGTGGTATTTGCCGGTGGTTGCCCAGGTCCAAGGGCAGCCACCGTGTTGGCGAATTTCGAGGTTGCAGGTGAGGAGCCACGGGGATTCTGGAGTCAAGTCGTGCATGCGTCTTTTGGCCTCAGGCTCGACAGCTTCAGGGAGCCTGAAAATCTGAGTCTCGGAAGCACAGCGTCGACAAAAGAAGGTAATATTGGAGCGATTGGTAAACCGGGTCTCCTTTTTAGATCCGTGATTTGCTTCTCTGCTACAACACCCTTAACTTGAACGTAAGCCTTCAAACCCTGGTCTAGCCCAGAGAAGGGGAGGAGCATAAACGCTTTGTCTACTCGGATGCAGCTGGTTTTTCCTGCGGGGTGAAAGCTTTGCAAGGCCCGGCTCGGGCATGAAGAGCTTCGCTACGTGCCAATCTTTGCATCGAAAGAACAAACTAACTTCAAGTCATGCTTCTAACGGACATCACGCAGCGAAGCCGCAAACGACGACAACGACTACAAGTATCCAAAACAAGCGGCCGAACACGAATAGAGCGCTGCATGAAGACCTGCTCAAGTCAAGATCACCCGATGCCTTATGGTGCGCCCGAAGTCGAAACCTAAAGAAATGCAAACCCAGACTAAGCTTTGTCGATGTCCACCATTTCGAGGTGGAAGATGAGATGCTCATCGGATCGAATTCCCGAAGGGCGAGCCTGAAGAGGTTGGATTTGGGTTATCGGCTTCCGGGGAGCCTCCGACCCCTGAGCATGCCTAGAGCCTTAGGCCTTCGAGCCGCTACAATGGTGACTCGGTGACATCGTGGTGCTAAACATGGTGGTCACACTGTGAAACTGACGGTGGCAGCCATGACAGGAAGATAACAATGGTCATGTGTTGGGTTGGTGTGTGGGTGGCTGGGCGGGCGGGCGGGTGGGCAGGTGGGTGGTTGTGGACCGACCACAAGCATCAAGCAGCAGCCTGTGCACATAAGGAAAAGCCAGGTGCCCATTGCCGAACCGGGGGGGAGCAAAAAGAGCACGACAATGGAGAGCAAGAAAGCGAAAACTTGAAAATCAAGGCCAATGGTCGTGATAATGGAAACGGTAAGGGTGAAGAAGAGACCGCAATGATGATAGTGACATGTTAGCTACAGTACCGGGGATGACTGTGCAGGCGTCTACGAGACGGCTGTCAAGGTGACAGTTATGGCAAGAAGGCTGATCGTCCTGCAGATGATCATAGTCTTCATACTCGCCGTAGCAGTGGTGATGACGATGTTGACGGTGGAACTGAAAAGGATAACGATGAGGAGTAAAACTGATGCGCAGGGTATTTTTTTCGATCATAACAGGTCGATTTTCTTGCTGCCATGCGCAATACCACAGCGCCTGTGCCCAACTACCGGATATCGACAACACTAGCTGCTCTAAAACTGATCACACAATGCATCTAGCCAGCACGATTTCAGGGCCTTCCGCTAAGTACGATGAACTTTGCGGGGTGGATCTAGTCACTGTTCGCGGCATGTTGCTGGTGCTGCTCGTTGAAACCAATACAACTGTACAACACCACCTTCTTGTCGTAACCGAGCTTGGGCGGGACGGTGGCCTCCAGATTGCACGCTCTGACAGCCAGAAACGTCCCTTTTCAACGGCCCAGTGTGGCTAATTGAAGTCACCCATAATTTGCTGATACTACTACTGACAACAATAGTATCACGATCATCAGTATTGCCAGTAGCAGTTGCGGCTACAGAGATCCCTAATTTCACTTGGCAAGAGGTGCGCTCTACTCTCCTTTGCCAATATTCAAAGACCACCGGAGCTTGCGACATGGCAGCGTCGGACAGTCACCAACTGAGCCCCGCCCCACCTACCTACTTCCCCGGCGCTTTGTTTGTGGCCCAAAAACTGAGACTGGGTTGAGACTCCCGCATTAAGGGTTCAGCGTTCGCATAGCCACGATGAGACGGTGCGCATCGCTATCCTCGAGAGTACTGTGACGCAACTTAGCAGCGGTTAATGAAATAGAACAAGCCATCATCCTGCACCTGGTAAGCAGTATCAGTACACATGGCGCTTCTCTGTTTCTTGTGTCGAACGTGGATGCCCTGACTAATCTGAGAACTCGAGCTCAACAAACGATCCCACAAGCCCTGAACCCCCCAACCCTCAAACCCGAAATCCTTGAACCCGAAACCCGACATCCCAATCACTACCCACCACCCGCATGGCAACCTCCTTAGGCTTACAAATGCTACACTTATGTAGCTGATAAGCACTACCCTCTCAAATTTAATCCAAGGGATACACATACTATGTCCTGTAAAGTTTTTTCCATTATATTTCATGACATTCCACTCCATTCTACTCACTTATCCTATGCTTCACCATGCTATCTGCTGGCTTGGGCCGATTCCTTCCGCTTCTCCCCCGCGCACATGCCCAGCCTCATGGAAGTTTTCGGTCTTCCGTTTTTGGGCTTAGGGCTCTTGCCTCCCACCTAGCTGGGACGAGCCAGCATTGCGCGGGCCAGGGCTTTAAAATTTAGGGCGTTCTTCGAGACAGTTCAGGACGTTCGGCAAGTAAGAGAGCCGCTTCGACTCGGGTTTGGGATGTTGGGATATTTTTGTTACGACTTCTTAGACAGGTTCTTGCGGGGTTGTGTAAAAGTTTTAACAGACCTTTTTCCCTAGGATCTCGGGTTCTCGGTTTCAGGTCGTTGGGTTTGGGTTTTGGATTTAGGGTTCTGGCCTGCTTGGCTTTCGGATCAGAGGGTTTTTTTAGTGGGCATGTTGGGCTTACGCTCTCACAACTCGGACAAGCCAGGCGAGGTTCCACGCTAGCAGGTCGGCGTGACGCATTTTGTTGGCACAGGCATTTAGGAATTGGGGTTTAGGGTTTTCAGCTCACCTTGGGTTCTGCCACTCGCACTGGGTATTTTGTGGTTGGGTTCTTGAGTTCGGAATTGACATCTAGGGTTTGGACTCTCACTCTCGCACAAAGCAGGCAAGGCTCCGCACAATCCACTCTCACTGGCGAGAGCAGCGACTAGGAGCATACGTACGATAGAACCCAGAACCAACTTCAGAGTTTAGGGTAGCATTCCTTTCCTAAACCCTTGACCCTTTTGTACAGCTGGGTCTTAGTATCAGCCAGCGATTCCGCCCACGCTCTGAAGCGCAGCTCTAAACCCTGAACCCCAAAAGCCTTATTCCTCGAAGGCAGTCCGAGTTCTGCCGAAGATCCTGGAGTGGGTTGTTTTAGGAGATTTCGCATCATGATTGTAGCACTTATGATGGCCGGGCTCTCGCATTTTGCATACCCGACCGCCCGCACAGCCCGTGGTAGGTTTGGGATGTCAGGTCGTGTCAGCAGAACCAAAATCTGCCCGAACCTTAAAGCACTGAAGTCGACCTACGCTGCACAAGCCTCCGGGCCTCATGGCCCAAAGCCGTCACAACTCCAAACCACAACCCGGGCAACAAAAATGGCCGACAGCACCCAAAGAGCCAGAAAAAACCAAAAACAATCAAGATAACGCCCGAAAACTCGCGGAACATACAGCACAACCCCCCCAACCCCTCAACCTAAATCCCAAGAATGCTGAGACCGCGACATGGCGGACTGAAAGCCCTTCATGCACTCAGGCTTGGAGTGATCTTTGCACTTGCCCAGCTTGAACACATACCTCCCAATCTACTGAAGCTCACACACACACACACACACGTCTCAACAGCTGCCGTGTATGCGTGTGTGTGTGTGTGTCTGTCAGGACGAAAAAGGTAGACTAGTGCATGCCTTCTGCCTTTGTTTCGTTTAGCTTCCGGCCTTTCGTAACCGCACATCCTGTACCGCGGGGGCCAAGGGTTCACTGTCCTCTAGTGTGTGTTGCCATCATTTTCGGCGCTCTTTTCGCGCAGTCTTTGCAAACAAAAGAGCCGAAACACACTGGGAAGCCAGCCGCATGGCTAACCTTCCGGAATTTCTCTTTCCAAAGGGTCACATTAATGCATGCTAAACAAAAGCAACGGAAGCACGTCTTTAATACCGCCGTCAATTTTCAGGATCCATTTTAGGGCTTTGGGCGATGTTCTCGCCACTCGGCGAGGTGAGTGATGAGTTCGTAACATGCATGCTAAGCTTTATCGTCCTGAGTTCTATGGCCCAAGACGAGGCGTTTCATCTCTTAACTTTCCGTGTACACTAGACGGTCCAGGATAGCGGAACCTTTAGATGTAGACTCTGCGAGTTTAGATCTCAAGGTGCGGGCATGAATTTCCGGCGACCTCCCTCAAAAGAGACATCTGCCCCTGGGCCCTGCAGGATTATGCCAGAACACTAACCCCGCGCCTAAACAAACACCGCAAGCCTGAACAGGATCATCAACCCTCAACGCCCCACCGCCTCCGCAAACAGCCCTGCCCGTCCGTGAACCCTTGGCCCCGGATTGCAAGAGAGGAACGGATCACCGCCCCTAGTACTTTCGAACTGCGTCCCCTCCTTTTTGAGGAAACCTGAAGCGAGGGGAGTCCTTGCTCGGGGTTCTTAGATTGGTGTGCCTCCCGCATGGGGACGGAAAACGGTTTTGGGCTTCGGGTTTAGCGCCTGGGACCAAAACAACGACAACGACAACGACGCGGGATCTACAAACAGGTCAGGGGATCAAGGATTCAGACACTACAATGTGGTTCAGAGCTTCAGGTTCTGAACTCACATGTCGAAGAGCAGGAACCACCATCAGCATCACCACGGTGGTCCCTGTCATTCTCTTCGTATGCATGCGTTTCTCGCCAAAGCATCACAAATCATCACAGTCAGGATTGTGGAGTAGCCTCCAAAGAGTCCCGTGCCCTCTGAGCCTAGATTAGGTCCTCGCCCGAAGCTGCTTCAAAGCTCAACTGGTCCCAGCGGCTGGTGTAGTGGACATGGACCAGGTCACCGTCTCCTTCCAGGGCTACCGGATGCGTTTCTAGCACTGGGCACTTCTGGGACTCTGGGCTGCAGCGCTTTTGTCCGTGCGAAAAGGAAGCGCTCTTGCGCCCAGAAGCCTAGGAGTCATGGGGTCAAGACGCTCTTGGCTGCTTGTTGGGGACTCCGTGACGGAGGATGAAAAAGGAAAGGCACTGCTGTGCTGGTGCAGAGTCTTCAGCCTTCAACCTGACCCCACAACTGTCGTCACTGCAACTCCTGCAACCACTCATCTGTGCTGTGGTTCTGTGCGTGGCTGCTCGCCAGTGCTGCGATTGCACTCGAGTACAGTCCATGTGTGATCTTCCACCCTGTTGTAGGCCAACTGACAGAATCCAACCAGTCTTGCAGAACTTATGTTATGTCATCCCGCTTTTGAACAGGACAATCCGACAGGACGTGTATTCACATGGACACCAGGCTATGTGTCAAACCTGCGAAGAAAACTATTGCAAAAAATTGAAAGTGGTGTAGTCAGCACCACTGCCTCGGTGATATGACCGAAGCTGCATCTCGCGAACTGGGTGGAGGGGTTTCGAGGAGGGAGAGAAGGTCAGAGATGTTGGCAAAGTTCTCCTATGCCGGAGATGATGTGATGGGGCACCAGGGAATTCTCTGAACTCGCAAGGTGCCTTATCATCAATGTGGATTGGAGGAAAACCGGTCAGTGCTTGCAATGCGACATCGCCCCACCCTGCAGCCTGCGTCCAAGACGCATTGTTCATCGAACATTAGGAAAGAATCCCGGGTACGGATGGACACGGGCCTCGGGCCAAGCGAATTAAAGAAAAAAATGGACGGAGCCGTCAGGTTGCACCGCTGCTAGGCCAGAATCGAGGAGTGGTTCAAGGCCTTCCCAACGACCACGTCGGTGTATCGTCGAATGGCTCGAAGAGCTGCTGCCGCTGGGATCGGTCCCTTCGGAAGCTCGCCGTAGCCGCGTAGACGATCCGCTGCTGTCCCGGTCTGAATGCCAAGCGTCCCGTCCGGGAGCTTGTGGCACGGGCGGCACATAGGCATCTTTGCGACAGTCCTTCCGGGCCTCTCTTCTCGCCCGGACATCGTCGACGGCCTTCATGTGCCGGCTTGCCTGTGCCACAAGTTGCATGGTCACGTGCTTCTTAACAGCCTCCAAGAGGTCGATCCGCTGACCGTTCTCGAAGACTCGAGGCGCATGGGGATTATCCATATCACTGAAGCCACTCCTGGCGATAAAATATGCCAGGTTGAGATTGAGTCCCTGGACGTCTGCTTGACAAACACGAATGTGACGACCAAGGTGGGTGTCCATCGGATGGGCGCGTCCCTGAAAGTACGCATATGCCATCCTAGCTGATTCACTGTCCGTGAAGTTCACGAAGGCCAAGGCCACATTCCGTGCCCGTGACTTGTCATGGGGCACGTAAACGAAATTGTAGCGGCCTGGCCAGAACTGGTTCAAAATCTCCAGAAAGCTGTCGATCATCAACTTGCATGGTAAGCGCCTCAACATGATTGCAGTTGCCGCCTCATCAAGTTGCTCATCCCCATCGCCCCGCTGATCGAATGACATTTCCATCCAACCGCTCAAGGGAGGCTCTGCTTTCTGAGTTTCGACGCTCTGCGTTCTGAAGACGTTGCAAAGTGCTATGGCAACAGTGGAGTTCTGCCTGCTGAGATGTGTCGTGTCTGTCCATGCTGGACTCTTGAGCCGCAGCCATGTTTTGCAGAACCTGGATCCGGCATCAAACTCTGCGAACCCCAGTCGCTGCAAACACGCACTACCACCAACACCGTCAATGGTCAATTGAATCCTCACGAGCCCTCACGAATTCAAAGGCACCCATAGCCAAAAGAGGCTCGGGATGCGTGCCTGCTTGGAGAAAGCACTCTGCTGGCTTGTGAGTGACCTTCATGTCCATCTCCTGTCGGGCCAGGAAGAGAGCATTGAAATAGTCTTACTGTTCGGGCTTCGGACTTCGCCGCCACCTTCAGATCTTCAATGCTTTGGGGCAAATCCGAAACATTCACATCCTGAAGGCTCTGGATGTGAGATGATGCGAGGTTACAAGTACCAAAAAATTGCAATAGGTTGTAAGTTGTAAGATTTTTGGAAATTCTCAGAGCTCTCGGCCTATGCGACTCCAAGCTTCGAATAGCTCGGACGCGCGTACACAGGGTGTGCGGGCTCCCGTGCTGCTGCTTGAACCACAACCCCCCTGCTTCCTCGGAAGAAGCGAACAAACTCCGCACCTGCAGAAGCTTCGCCTTCTTCTGCGATGGCTTGTACTGCGCGACCTGGGCGTGTAATGGCGACTTGCGAAGCCGTACCTACGGCATTCCGAGACTCCAACCAACCTGCCACGGAGTAGGCGGCATCTTAATTTTGGGAAGGCGGATTGGGAAACTGTGCCACCAAGAGCCGGGACACATCGCAACGCTGTCACTGCATTCCACGCCAGCACACAACCGGTGCAGTGCACTGCATCTGTGCTATAGTCTATATGTGAGGATCAGGTGTAATGCCAAGACTAGCCGACTAGCAGTTGCGGAGGCCCCGTCACAAGCCCGACAAACGCACAAATTTTGCAAACACCTCGCCCTGACTAAAGATCGCATGTATGCAGTGAAGCTGCGTAGAAAAGATAGGCCGTGGCGATGACCATCGCCAGTGGCACACTTGGCAAGCAGGTCAGACTGAACCTCTGGACCGACACCTGAAACCCTGAAGTTGTACTGGGGGAGTGCAAGGGAGGAAGAGGCAGAGAGAGAGAGAGACGGACGAAGAAGGAGAGACGGGCAGAGACGGGCCCGAATGCCTTGTTTCATCTCCCTGGACACCCACCCCACCGCTCCGAAAAGCCAAAATAGCCAAAACGGTCGCTTCTCCAACCCGAGCGATACCTCCAAAACCCCCAGACCTAGCGCAGTGCTGGCTAAGGAACAATGGCTGAGTCGAGGCCCAGGGGGCTTTTGCAGTTTTCTTACAGGCGTGGACCCTCATAGACCTTTAACCTCTCAGGTCACTTGAATCTCGCATTTCACAAATATTTCAAGCGTATTTCACATCTATTGATTATGCAGGGCCCTTGGGGAGGGCTGCAGGCAAAACAACTTAAGCTCGAAATCTTAGCGGCCTGGCCCACCCCCAGCGACACGCTAAGGTTTCGACTTTGGTGTCTTTGTGGGGTTTAGGGTTAGCTTTGCACTATTTGGGACGTCGGACCTGATCCAGTGGAACCTCAGCGCCATGGCAGCTGCAAACAGGCAAATCCAAACAGTTCTGCGAAGCACAGAATCGAAACCAGAAGAACAACACTGGTATTTTCCTTGAATCCGGTCTCTGCAACTGCCATCAGCCGAACAAGCCGAACAAAAGCCATGCAACTGCGATCAGTCGTATGACAAAATCATTGCAAGCAACTGCGGTTCAGAGTGCAGGCGAACTCCTACACCACATCCCCGAAACCCAAAAGCATGGACGACTATCATGAGAGAATGTGGGCGCTTGAGCGCTGACAACTACGGAAGCATTTCAGGCGTTGGACAAGCAGATAAGGGGACCAAAACGGAGCTGCCCATGCGAGTCCGAATCATGCATGTGTCGAGGGCAGGGAGTCGCAACCGGAAGCCTTGGCCGTTTAGACAAACCACAGCAAATCAACCCCCAAAATTGGGCCCGACCGGATTACGAGGCCAAGGGTGCAGTGCAAAGGCTGTGATGGTTAGTGGAGCTCTTCTGTCAGGAAGCATGATAAATAAAGGACATGAAATACACCATACCCCGAAGCTTATGTCGTTGACACCCTCGGGAATCTAGAGCCAAAGCAACTCAGTTCCCGCCACTCAAGCGCGGGCAGAGTAGTCGAGATGGTTCAGGGCTACAGCGGGGTTTATGTACAGGCTTCGGAGGAGCTTAAGCCTGAAACTTCATAAACAGCCTGCGCCCTTCCATCCGGAACGATTCTAGATTGCGCTGTGCCAGCCCGGGATTGCCAGGCTCCGGTGTCCGTGGGAGCTCAAAACTCAAACAGCGCGCGCCAGTGCAACCTCCAAAGCCCCTCTGTCAGGGTCAAGGCTTCATGGTTCAGATTTTTGATGAGAGCTGACGGAAGACAATTGACTAAGGCGGCTAAGGGCTTCGACCATGACCTTGGTGGGTGTATCTGTGCGCTGGCGGACCTCACACGGCCCGTGGAAGACGTCCTGCAGCTTCCTCTCAGACTCCAAGCTATGAACCTTTCCAAACCCACCCTCAAGGTCATCGACATCTGTGCATAGCACCCCCAACTTGGTAGAAGCCACCCCGCCAGATTCCAGAATCCCTACACGACACGCCTGGACCCGCCTCACATAAAACTTCCCCACGTAAAAACCTGCCCCTTTGCTTGAGCATTCCGGACCGGTGAATGCCAGGGTGGCATTCCCCCTTATCTCGCCAGTTTCCTTGCTTGGCCCTTTCCAGAACCCTCCAGGACACGCCTGTGGAATTCCCCCGCATCGGCGCGCCGCTCGTGAACGCTTGCCAACGGTCGCCAACGCTGCACAGTAATTTCGCATCAACTACCCAACCAAAAAGACCCCAACACTGACAACGAGAATCCTTGTGCTGCGTGTTCCTGAAAATCTCTACGCAGTTCAGGAACGCCTCTGATTCTGAGAGGCCGGCATGCAGTACGGACGTTCTGAGTGACACAGCGATTTTGCTGTGCTTTCGGGCAGGCACCACAACTCCAACGCTCCGACAACCGCCACCAAATGCAGCGACACAACTATAGGTTGACAGGGTGGCAGGGTGTTGCCTTTTCTAAGTAACGATCCGCATTTCCGGTGTTGGGTTCAGTGTCCAATTAATGCATCTGAAGCATGCAAGCAATGCAGGCAGAGTAGGAATGCTACAGTCGTCGTAACAACTGAGCAATGATACCCAGTTCTGTGGTCATGCCAATGTCATGACCAAGTAGCTGTCAACATACCAGTCTAATTAAACCCGTTCTGGAGACGACGGAGCCTATGCTCTTGCTCCTGGTGCCTGCCAGATTCACGAAACAGACGAGCTTCATCACAAGAAGGCCCGCAACAGAGCTAATATTCGAATCCCCCTTACCCTATCAACTATGCATTGTGGCATGTTGGCAGTGCCAAGTGCACGTGCCAAAAGCCTCCGTCAACAAAAGCAAGGTCCCCCCGCGAGTCTGCATTCTAATTCTTGCTGCATGGCTTATCTAACTTCCGCTTGGATGGAGCTTTATGCCGACGCGGACATCTGAGCTATGCAACTCCTGCGGGAATTAGCACTTGCCGGGACCCCACTAAAGCCAGAGAGCGATCTCGCTCCCCAGAGACAGCCTCGTCTCGCTTCCGGACGACACAACCGCAGGCGTCTAGACATTCGCGGCTCGTTTCCGCCCTCTCAGGCGCTCAGGCGCCGCCGGAGCCGGATGCAGGCGGCCTCGGGGCGGATTTCCGGCTTTGGGGGCGAAGGCTCCGTCGAGATCAAGAGTTGGGTCAAGCATGCACACTCGGAAAGCAGCTTTGTGTCGAAAGGTCAGCAGTCAGGCCATGAGCTCTCGTCATAACCATCAGTTTCTGCTGTCCGGCCGAGGCCCGATTGATTGCTGGGCCCCGGTTCCACGTGAATTCTGGAGATTACACCGTGCAGCGGCGGTGCGCCGAATGATCTTCGCCATCGGTAACCAGTCGGACACTTGGCAGTGCTAAAACTGTGCTTTGCTGTTTTATCTTTCCATTGTTGCTTCGGTCACTGCGTCCCGCGTCTATTCATCTACAATTCCGCCGTGGTGTTCTGAATGCCGTCCAACCTCATGGCGAAAACAAGGGCCTTCCGCCGTCTCTAAGTATGCCTAGACTTCTGCCAAGCACGTGATATGACATTGCTCACGATCAAGCACCACAGCTGCAAATACAAAATTTATCCTGTTAGCTTATCCGCAGCCTGTGCCGGCCGGATCACAAGACTATCTCGCTCTCTCGCGGGCTCAAGGTCTCCTGTCAGCCGCACGGCACATTCGCGCACAAGCTCTGCTCAGCGCGAGAACATGCAAGATGATAAAAGGTTCATGATTCATAACCATGAGTCAAAACAGGCCCTGGAGGAACCCGCAGGGCGGGAAACTTGGAAAAGAAGACTCAAAAAAAATCACAAACTGCGGGCCGCCAGCTTTGCGAAGCTTCCATCCAGATGGATGAGCTCCTGGTAGGTGCCTGATTCCACGACTTGGCCACTGGCCATCACGAAGATCTTGTCCGAGTTCTGAATCGTGGAAAGGCGGTGAGCCACCGTGATCGTGGTCTTCCCCACCCTGGCCTCCTGCATCGCCAACTGCACCAAGCGCTCGGACGTAGAGTCCAGAGCACTCGTCGCCTCATCCAAAAGCATGAACTGCGGCTGACGCAGGAGAGCCCTGGCAATGGCACAGCGCTGCTTCTGGCCACCGGACAACTTCTCTCCTCGAAGCCCGACTCGGTCGCTCCACTTCACAGATCCCGTGAAGACATAGTCCATGTTCGCCGCTCTGGCTGCATCCTTCACCTGCTCATCCGTGGCCTCAGGAAGGCCATACCTCACGTTCTCCTCCAAGGTTACATCAAAGAGCACCGGCTCCTGTCCTACCATGCCAATCTGCTTGCGCCAGAATGCCACGTTGAGGTCCCGCAAGTTCTGGCCGCCGACTTGGATGGAACCTGCTTGCGGGTCGTAGAAGCGCTGGAGAAGCTGGATCACGGTGGACTTGCCACTGCCGGAGAAGCCCACCAGGGCGACTGCCTGACCTTTCTCAATGGTCAAGTTGAGCTTCTTGAGCACCCGCGCCTCGGGCCGGTGGGGGTACCAGAAGTAGACATCCTTGAACTCAATGGAGCCGTCTCCAATGCTCTCGATGTGTCCGGTCGGCTCTGTGGCATCGATCTTGGAGACCTGGTCGATGAGGCGGAAGACCTCCACGGCCGCATGGTGGCCGGATGCGGAGTCAGGGATGTACTGCACGATGGAACTCACTGACATCACGCCGAAGACGACGCAGAAGAGGGTCATAAGCACCTCATGGGCATCGAAGTTCCAATACTGAATGCAGGCGGCACTCATCCCGAATCCTGCCAGATAGATGACCTGGATCATGCACATGTTCAAGCCCAGGGATACGCCCAGCTTCCAGGACTTCGTCGTGTTCACCTCGGTTAGGACATCCAAGGACTCGTTGATGATTTCCAAGGTGTGCTCTTCGGCCCCCAGTGCCCTCACGGTTCGAATGGCCGTCGCTGCTTCGGCCGTCTCCTTCCCCGACTTCTGGTAGGCACCCTCCCCCTTTTGCTCCACCCGGGCGGCGCAGGAGGCCACGGCCAGGCCCAGCACTCCGCAGATGGGCATCAGGGCAAGGAGAATCAAGGCCAGCACCCAAGATCCGAAGAAGCTCAAGCCAATGCTGATGAGGCAGGTGAAGATGGCGCCGGTGGAGTTGCCGAGCTGGATGCCCAGCATCTGCCCAACACGGTTCATGTGCCTCTCCAAGGACACCAGGATGCTCCCCGTCTGGTTCTCCGGGGCATCAAAGAAGGCCATGTCCATCTTGATGGTTGACGCGAAGGCCATCTTCCGCAGGATCATGCACAAGCACTCCTGCAGGTAGGTGAACAGGGCGCTCTGACACAGCGTAGCCACGCCCGAGCCCACACCGACGAGCAGCAGGCACAGGACCGCCTGGTCCAGCTTGGGGTACATGGCATCCAGGCCCTCCGTGACGCTTTCGAAGAGTGACATAATGGCGGCATTGAAGAAGATGGCCTCGAGAGGCGCAGCGGCCGCTTCTGCCACGATGATCACGAAGGCAAGTGGCCAGACCCACCAGTAAAGCCTCATGAGCCCAAAGAGTCTGCCCCAGATTCGGGGCGTTTCTCGTACCTCCGGATCCATCATGTCGAGGGCCCCTTCCAAAAAGCTGAGCACTGAGCCGCTGTGGCGCATCGACATCGATTTCTGCAGGCCAAACCTACGTGTGCCAGCCCGCGGAACCGGCGCTGGCGTCATCGTCGCAGTCTCCTCCTCGGGCTCCTCAGCGTGGGCCTGCTGCAACTTGGCCATGCTGTAGTACTCGCCCTGCCTCTCCATGAGCTCTTCATGGGAACCCTGCTCGCAGCAACGGCCGTTCTTGAGCACATAGATCACGTCCGAACCCTTGATGGTGGTGAGCCTATGAGCAATGGAGATGGTGGTGATGCTTCGGCCCATCGCAGCGCTTAGGCCGTCCAAGGTCGCCTGCACTTTGCGTTCGGACTCGTTGTCCAACGCAGAGGTGGCCTCGTCCAGTAACAGGATCTGTGGATTCTTGGCCAAGGCGCGAGCAATCGCAACACGCTGGCGCTGGCCTCCCGACAGCATCCCACCGCCAGATCCGACGAAAGTGCCGAAGCCCTCCGGCAACTTCATCAAATCATCATAGATCTGCGCAGCCTTGGCCGCCTCATAAACTTGCTCATCGCTGATGGACTTGTCCCCAGCCTTCAGGTTCGACATGACGCTGGTGGCGAAGAGCACCGGCTCCTGCCCAACGTACCCGATCAGCTTGCGCCAAGCCTTCACGGGCACCTGGCTCAGGTTCATCCCATTCACCAAAACCTCGCCAGCACATGGATCGTAGAAGCGCTCCAGCAGCTGGATCGTAGTGCTCTTCCCACATCCACTCTCGCCGGCGAAGGCGATCTTTTGGCCATTCCGCACCCGGAAGTTGAAGTTGCTCAGGACCATGTTGTCCGGCCTAGTCGGGTATTTGAAGCTCACATTCCGAAACTCAAGGGTCTCCACGGTGCTCAGATCTTCGGGGAGCGGCTGCTGCGTGTAGAGCGGCTGCTCGATGCTGCGTGCATCTGCGGTCATCACCTCCTTCATCGCCTTGGCCGAGACGTAGGCCTTGGCCATCATCGGCGCGAAACCGCTGAAGGAGCTGAGCCCTGACACGCCCACCATCATGGAGATCATCACGGTGACGATATCGCTGGGATCGAAACCGGCATCCTGGTCCGCGAGGAGCACGTGGCCACCGAACCAAAGCGAGAGGCCATAGAGGCAGGAATAGAAGAAGTTCAGGGCACCCCAGGTGCCGCCGATTTTGACTCCGGAGCGAATTCCCCCGTTTTTCGCCGACAGAAGCTCCTTCTCGAAGCGCGCCGACTCGGTGGCCTCGGCCCCGAAGGCAGCGACGGTGCGGATGGCCATCAGGGACTCCTCTGCCACAGCGGAGGCTCGGGCAAAATCCGCCTGCTGGAGATAGAACTGCTGCTCGATGGCCTTGCCCATGCGATGCCCCAGGCACACGAGGACTGGAATCGTGGCACATACCACCAACGACAGCTGCCAACCAGTAGCGAAGGCCAGCGACAAGCCCGCGACAAACTGGCCAACGCTCGAGATGAGGTACCCAAGCGCTGTGGACATGAACATGTAGACATTTGCGATGTCGTTCTCCAATCGGGCAGCCACGCCCGCCGGTTCGTGCTCGTCAAACCAGCTTACATCCAAGCAGAACAAGACCTCGAGGAAGCCCTTGTGCCAACGAATTGCCTGCTTCGCCGCGGCCCATGCCAGGCAGGTTTGCCATGCAAAGGCGAAAACGAACTGCAGGGCCGCAAGGACACCGATCTTGATGAGAGTCGGGGCCATGCTGTCTAGCATGTGTTCCTTGTCCGTCCCTGCGATCGTGAGCGTTTGGATGCTGTCTGCCGTGAACATAGCTATGGCTGGTGTTGAAACTCCAGCAGCCAAGGCGAACAAAACCCCGACGCCCAAAACGATCTTCTCGCAGCACTTCATGTTTGTGATGAGGCTGGCGCTCTCTTGGCGTGCCTTCACTGTGACGGCTTTCGCGTCCTCTGCTCCGACCTTGCCCATCTCCACATCAGCCTCGGGCTTGCGTCCCAGAAGGACGGGCAGCACCTGCTCTGTGGATGCCGCGTTTTCCATCACCGGCGCGCTATCGGCAGCCATGATGGAGCTGGGGAGTGTCACGATGTCGGGGCTTGCAAGGTTCTGTGATTCTTGAGCCAAACTGGCTGCGGTTGTGGCCTACATGATGGCTCTGCGCTTTGGGCTCTCGCCTCTCTCGTCACGTCCCAACACACCCAAAAACCAGAGAGACCGCCGTCTTGCTCACAGCTGTTCCCATCCGCATGGGCCCGGTAGGCGTAAGGTGCTTGACTCGCAAGAACGACCGCAAACAAAGCAATCAAGCTCTCCGAGTCGTCGGCTGGCTTTCCGGACTGGATGGCGTGGCCTGCACGACGAACCCTAAACCCCAAGAGTCCGAGACTTTCAGTCTAGAGCGACTCAGAACTGGTCGGGCTTGGTAGTCGAGGTCCACGGAGCAGGGGACAGAAACAAATCGTAGAGAAGCACCCCGGCCTCCTAGCTATCGAGTTTATCATGTAGCTACTCAAGTAGTCGAGTCAATCAACCCCCCATCGGTAAGTCAGAGAATCGTTCTCAATCTACCAGTAAACGAGCCACATCAACACCATGTTGAGATCATCAAACATCGAAATGTTAACAATGGCAGCATGCGCCTAGCCGAGCAAAAGTGTTGTCGTGGCTATCGTCGTCGCCGTCCTCCTCTCGTCTGCATCGGTGTCGTTGTCCTTTTGTAGTTGTCGTCGCTGTCGGGTTGTTCGTGGTTGTCGTGGTCGTCATGGTGGTCGTGGCCGTCGCGGCCGCGCTGCTTGTGGCGGTCGCGGCGGTCGTCGCCGTCTGTTCGTGGTCGTGATGGTCCTGGTAGTTGTGGTGGTCCCGGTGGTCGTGGTGGTCCTGATGGTCGTTCTGACCTTTTTCCTAGGAGCGCATGCAGGATAAGTGTCTACAATGTTTACTCTGCTTGAAGGACACAAAGGTCGAAGTGTTGCAGCAACTACCACCTTCTTCCACAACAACAGAACAAGCCTAGTAAATGACAAGGTTTCACTGCCAAAGTCATCATCATCGAAGAAACCATTCTCAACGGCCATTGAATCAACCACTCACCCCGCGCGGCACCCCGTTCTCCACCAGCGGCGAGGATGCAGAGCCCTTCCGGTCGCCGGTCGCGCGGGGCTTGCGCAGTCCTGCACGACTCGTACCAGACCAGACTGCAACTGCTCGTGCGGCAGCAGTAAATAGAGTTTGGAAACAAGAAATTCCTGAGCAAACAAAGCCTATCAAATCAGGGGGCGTGGGGATGTGGAACTGTCGAAGGTCTGCAGCTCTACAGTAGGAGGGACGCTGATTTGTGGCTGCCTTTTCCGACACCCAAGGTGGGAAGGAATGGGCTTCGACAATTCAGGTTGAGGCTCGGTTGTGCAGTTTAGGAAGCAAGGTACTCCGACTGACGAACGACAATGGTACAGAGCAGAACAAAATCGCAGCCATGCCCCTCGTGTCTGGAACTGGTAAAGTGTGAATGCAGAGGCCTGCCTAACCATCAGAGGCATGGGCCTCATGGGCCAAATGTGTGTTTCTGACGATTTCTGATACCTCCGCGGCTTTTTGAGGAAGACTTCTTGGGGCAATCGACTCTATGTCAACTGCACACATGGCTGCGGGGCACCTGGTCGAAGTTTAATTTTGGTGCCTTCATACTCTCGCCGCCGAAGCGCAAAAAACTTTGTTGCACCATACTCGGTTTTCAGGCAGACGAACCAACAAAAGACAAGAGCTGGAAGCCTTCAAATTTGACAAAGCGGCCCCAGATGCCCAACACAGGCGAGCTTTGGGCTTCGGGGTTTCGGGGTAAGCCAGTAGCCTCCAAGGCGTCCTGCAGTCGTCAGGGTCATAAGCGGTCGCTCGATGAAGCACCAGAGGCCCACCGCGCATGAATAGGCAATCGAACAGTTGCCTTGGTAAGGACGTTGCTTTACAACAGCGGCCTCCGATGCCGAACCCTCAGCTCAGTCTGCGTCTGTGTTCTGGGGTTGTTGGGTTCCGTCCTAGAATCTGCCACGAAACCTCGACTCGTGATGCCAAGATGCCCATGGAACGGTAGCACATATCCTCGCAGTGGGGCGTGGGGTGTGGAGCCCAAACCCCCGGAGGCTGAGAGCTTCGAGGGCTTATGCTTGCCATCTGCATCGTGGGATCCTGGGACAACGAAAGGCTTAGATCCATGAACCACATACGCTGCAGAGGGACAGGCAGCACGTGATGTGGGCCTTTGACTTCGATTTACAATCTTTCGACTGCAACATAAAACCGAGGTGGTAGACACCAACCCCCGCGAAAACGAAGCGTGAGGCAAGAGGCCATGCCGGAAAAGGTGTAGTATTGCACAGCCGTGCCCGCTGCCAGCTTGATGACCTTTCAGCAGGTTCAAGGCCAGGGCTAGAGATGATAAGCCCACGCCTAAACACCTCGGAATTGCTAATGCTTGGGGCTTGGAGACTCTAACCTCCCACACTCGGACTCTGCCAGACGAAGTTCCTGTTTCGCAGGAGGGTCGACATGAAACTGATCTGGCACACAGTTGCGTGCTTCGTCTCACGCGAAGTGCCCAAGTTTTGGAGGCCGGTTCTGAATGTCCGAGAGACTGGGATCCAGAGCTTTCGGAAATGTAATTTACATTTCCGAAAGCTCTGAATCTATAATACATTGAAATATCTTGGCCTGCAGAAGAGCCTGGTGTAGAACCGAGAAACCATAAAAATGGCTCCGGCCTCTTGGCTTTCAAGCTGGCCCTGAACTCGACCACCCGGCCTCCAACCTGGCCGACCAACCTCCGCCTTTGTGAAAACTACTAGGGTTTAGGGTTTAGGGTTTAGGGTTGGTTCTATGCGTTCGGCCCTGGGAGCCAGCAACCTGAAACCGCTGAACTTCTTCCAGAGCTCTGGACTTCAAACCCCCGAAGTCCTGCGAGCTCTAAAGGCAAGCAGCTAGTGGGTGCATCAGGTAAGCGCCGTAGGTGAGGCGGACAAAGGGCCTGCTGGGCTCAAGTTTAGGGCTTGGTGGGTTGAGGAGTTACAAGGTTTAGAGCTGAAAAGTTGAAAGTGGAATTCGAGATCAACGGACAAAAAGGGAGTTCAAGGTGTAGGTTCACCAAAGGTAAGAACTTCAGACCCGCCTGGGTCTCTTACATGTCGAAAGGGTGTTCGAAGATTTCATTGAGGGCTGTTGCTGTAGCTGTTGTCGTCGTCGCCTCTGTGAAACGAAGATACCTCTACCCATCATATCATGATAATCGGGCGAGTGGTCTTGCTGTTGCTGGTACTGCTATGGTTAGGCTTGCGAGGCTACTCTAAACACCACGACTGCGACACGTGTTCTGCCAAATCTTTGGTTGACGTTGCAGGTCTTTGGGTTACTGTTCGTGTTCTTGCACTTGTCGCATCGTTCAGATGGGGTGGTCCTCTTTCAGGCTGGATCCTACTACTGTCATACGTAGCGTAGAACTCATGCTAGCATCCTTGTCTCTCTCTTTTTTGAAGGCCTGTACATTGATTCCACAATCCAGCCGATGAAGCCAGCCAAACTGGCGTAAAATTGTCGGCTGGCTTCCAAAGTTGTAGACAGAGACATGCTGACGACACGACACAACCCCTCGATAAGACTCTCAACCGGCATTCCAAAAAAGCCCCATCGCGATTTGATCCCGGCAACGCTCACGACATTCTAAAAAACCATATGAAGCTATCCATGGCACGTCCAGAAACGATGGGAGAGGAAGCTGTTGACGAGGGGAAGATGACCTTTTCGCAGCTGCAGTAGGGAGATCTATAAGGGTTCGCACCAGGGCTTTTACAGTGGCTCGAAGCGGATCAGGATCATTTTCGCTGGAGGTTCTCGCCAGAAGCCAATCTGGAAAGGCTCGGGGGCTTGCGACTGCTCCTTCGGAGATATGTGATCCCAAGGACCGCGCCATTTGCGTTCGTTTGCCGTGTGCATGCATGTACGCGCGCATACGTTGTTCTGTACTTATGTATGTACGTGCATATGCAAGTATGCCCGTAGGTGTGTCTGAGCATGTAAACATGTAAGCATGCATGCATGCATG
>CAJNDV010031100.1:15641-27572 GCA_905221635.1 Symbiodinium sp. CCMP2456 | reverse complement strand
TCCTAATTATAACTATAGTATAATGGGCCCCAAAACCTTATTCTAATGATTAAGGCCCCTATATGAGTCTTCGCTTCTTTGCCGCAAGATCCAGCTTCCCAGTCCAGTGTGGCGACACTCGCTGTTTTTGACGATAAGTGGAGGTTGACGTTACCTGAGCTATGAATTACTTCGGCCTTTCACTCTGTCCAGCAGCGATGAGGGTGTCAATGGAAGGTGCCGGTAGCAACTTTGATGATAACATGCCAAGCAAGTCAAGCTTGACAGCAAGTATCCCTGGTCAGTTGACAGGAGTTGATCCACGTCGTGCTTCTGGGTGGAGTGGCGATGGCAACTGTCGCCACTTTGCTGCCAGTTGTGCAACGTCAGCCTGCACGCAATGAACCACGAAGTGTTTTAAATCCAAGCTTGACGGGCATTCTCGAAGGAGACAGTCCTGGAAGGAGTTGCCAGCCCGTTTTAAGCCATCATCCTCCTCGCTCATCGTCACCATCGGCATCATCATAGCTTGTGTGCCTGTCCTATACTGATGGTCATAGCCTCGCCGCGATGGTCGCCGTGATGGAAATGATGGTGGTTGTGATGATTATGCTTATGGTGATGGTGATGACTATGATGCTGATGTTTTTGTTGGTGATGATGTTGTTGCTGATGATGATGGTGATGGTGGTGGTGGTGGTGGCGGTGGTGGTGGTGGTGACGAAGATGATGATGATGACGATGCTGATGCTGCTGATGATTATGATGATGATGACGGCGGAAATACTGACCCTAAACATGATCGCGAACATGGCTGTGATGATGTTTCGGCATTTCCTCAATCAGCAATGCAACCGCCGCACCATGACCATCGCCATTGTGATCACCAGTGTCTCGGCGTCATCGCCTCGCGGTCATCGTCATGGCCATAACCATCGGCACCAACATTGCCATTACCATACTCATGCCTAGAGTCTCCATTGTACTTCCTTTTTTGGGGGTTACCTTTATGGATCCTTAATATATAATTGGTTAAACCACAAAAAGGAACTACAATGACAATGTCATAACTGTCTTCAGTGTGATTGTCATTTTCTCGTCACCACCATCCTTTGCGTAGCCATGAAGGCGTGTATGGTTGGCACCATGGTTTCCCACACTTCCGCCAGCAGAACAGCATGAGGTAAGCAGTCCCACCGTAATCTTTCTAGCAACATTGCCCACTACCTTCATCTATTACCCAGAAAGGCCCCTATCAACTGCAGCATGCCCTTGTATGTCCTAAACGCTACAAAAACGTCCACCTTGTTGCAACCCTAAACCCTAAACCCTAAACCCTAAACCCTAAACCTTATAAACCCTAAACCCTAAACCCTAAACCCTAAACCTTATAAACCCTAAACCCTAAACCCTAAATAGCCCTGCAATCCCTAGCAAAAAGCCACCTTTTCTAGGGTCCCAAGATTCACAGGCCGTTCTCCGACTGCTGCATCACGAGGCCAGACTTGCGCTCTCTGGGGTTAATATAGGGGCCTCAATAGTTACCTTTACTATTTTGGGATTTAGTATCCCCACCCCCCAAAAAAAAAATAAAATAATTAATATTCTAATTATTAGGGCCCCTACATTAAGGGGTTAAGGGGTTTTGGGTTTGAAGGATTTAGTGGCTAGGGTTTACGGTTTGGGGTTTACAGTACTGTGGGGTTTAGGGTTTAGGTGGATTTGCAGGTTTACGTCTCAGGTGTCTTTTTGGGATAGGGTTTTCGGGGTCTCGTGGTTTCGGGTTTTGGGGCTGTTGAGGGTTGCTAGGGAGTAGTAGAAACCTTGGTTGATTTCGGCTGTCGGCTTGGCGTTGGAGTCGGAGTCGCTGTAGTTCAAGCCTGCACCCGCAACGCAGTCAGGACGTCTGAAAGGTATCAACCGTTTAGGGTTCAGGTATTGGGAACCTGGTTGAGGGTTTAGGGTTTAGTTTAGTGTCGTCTGAGGGTTTAGGGTGAGGGGCATCAATCGTTTAGGGTTTAGGGTATTGGGAACCTGGTTTAGCAACCGGTGTAGGCCCGCCGATATTTGTAGGACAGCGTGACGGCCAACCCTCTTACTCAAGCGCCTACATGTGCTAGGATGGGTCTTTGCAGATCCCTAAACCCTAAACCCTGAAACCCAAAGCCTTGCCCAAAGTCTGAAAAAGGTTCGCCGCAAGAGGGAGCTCCTGCGGCTGAAAAAGGCATGCTCCTTCTACTCTGCAGAGGAGACGTGAGGATCTAGGGGGTTAGGGGGTTTAGGGTTTAGGGGTTACGGTTTAGGGGTTAGGGGTTGAGGGGTTTGGAGGTATACCTATAGTCTCCATTGTAGTTCCTTTTTTGGGGGCTACCTTTTAGGATCCTAAATGTAAGACTGGTTTAACCAAACAAAGGAATTACAATGGATACTATAGGTAGGGTCTATAGGGATAGGGTGTAGGGTTTGGTCTAGGGCTCTAGGGCTTTAGGGCTTTAGGGTCTTAGGGTTAAGGGTTCAGGGACAGGGGGTTTAGGGACCAGGGATCGGGTTTAGGGGTTATTCGGTTTAGGGTATAGCGTTGGTTGTTAGATCCAAGTTACTAAATCGTTCACAACCCTTTGCAGGGTTTATAGGGTTGGTTGCCTCCGGCAAATTGGTGAGATTCAAATTCTCCTCCATCAAGGGCTTGCGGTTCTGAGAACTTCTATTTGTTGCGACGCGCCTGCATAGACATGGTTTGGTGATTCATTTGACTCTCAAGCCTTACTAGGTACAACTGTACAACAGGTAGATTCGTTCAGATGGGCTCGCATGTCAACACACCGTGCTAACACTCGGCAGGAAGACTTGGTGCCTATGTTCAAGCGGCATTACGATGTAGACTAGGGTGCGAATCGTGCTTTTTGAAGAAGACCGTAGCAGGCTCGAGAAATTCAAGGTTGGGTGTTTCAAAAACTGAGACTACTGCTCAGGGTGTAGCATAGGCATCGAGAGAGTTCATGTTTGAAGGTCCTGAAGCCCGAGAAAACTGCAGGTGTAAAGTTGAATATTGCAGTACTTATTCTGGGCCTAACACCGCGAGTCATTAAAACAAACCTGAACCCCGATACCCGCAATCTGGACGCTGAATCCCTAGGCCCTAGTCCCTGAACCTTGAAGGTTTAAACGCTCGAAAGCCCTCCAGACGCCTCTGAGAAGACCGGTAAGTGCCGAAGGCTTTTTTCTTGGAGCCGCCATATGAGCAGTTCTCCATATTCGGGTCCCTTTTTAGGGTCCCTTTATATAAGTGTGCCGTACTATATTGGGGATCTAAAACGGGACCCTAATTTAGAGAACTACCCATACAACTACATCGTAGTATACCTATAGTCTCCATGGTAGTTCCTTTACTATTGGGGGTTTAACCAGCTTTATATGTAGGATCCTAGAAAGTAATCCCGAAAAGAACCCGATAACGCCTAGAAATCCAAAACCAAACCTGAACCCTAAACCCTTAACCCTAAACCCTAAACCCTAAACCCTGAACCCTGAACCCTGAACCCTAAACCCTAAACCCTAAACCCTAAACCCTAAACCCTACCTGAAAAAGAACCCCAAAAGAACCCCAACAACTCCCAAAGGTCTACAAATCCCTGTGAAGTTCTACCGCGCAGGACTTTGAGAACTCCCTCAAAGAGCCGCTCTGCCGAACGAAGGCACGACCAACAGTAACAAGGTTTAGGGGTTGAATATAGAGGCCTTAAGAATTACCTATAATATTTTTTTGGGGGGGGTCCTTATTATAAGTGTAGTATAACATGCCCCCAAACCCGATTCTAATCATTAAGGCCTCTATATTAGGGTCAAAGCCCGGCGGATTCGGGTTAGGGCTTCAGGCTTGTAGAGGCTTCTGAAGGATTTAGGGTTTAGGGGTTTTGGGTTTGGGGTACAAGCCCTCCATTTTCACAGGCAGAAACCCCAACACCAAAGCCCAGAGAAGCCTTGGAGCCCTCATCAGCCCGAAATCGCAAGTCCGAAACCTAAACCCTCAAAACCTAAACCTTAAACCCCAAACCCTAAAACCTAAACCCTAAACCCTAAACCCTAAACCCTAAACCCTAAAACCTAAACCTAAACCCTAAACCCTAAAAGGGCCAGGGAGCTCTGAAACCTTAAGTTGACTGACCTGATTCCTAAGCCCAAGATCCTCTAGTTAAAGGATCACAGGACTTAGTAAGTAGGGTTTAGGGTTTAGGGTTGAGGGTTTAGGGTTATAACCAAGGTGACTATACTTCTAATCTCAATCAGGGGACTTATAACCTTACTTACTAAGTCCCATGATGCTACAAGTAGCCTCCAAACCTGCAAAGATCCTCCTTTTGTTACCATAAAGCCCCAAACCCTAAACCCTAAGCCCCCTCCTTTTGTTCCCTTCAAGCCCCAAACCCTAAACCCGAAACCCGCTCCTTGTGTTCCCATAAAGTCCAAGACCCGAAACCCTCCTTTTGTGCCTTGTGTTCCCATTTACTCCCGGAGGCATCCGAAGAGATCGCGTCGAAGCCCGGCTCTGCTGCCCCTTGAAGCTATTGATCCCCACCTTGGGGTTTAGGGTTTAGGGTTTTAGGGTTTTAGGGTCAAGGGTTTAGGGCTTGGCTTGTGTTGTTGGTCTTCTTTCTTGTGTGGCCAGATTCGGCAGACAGTATGGTACACACTGCGGAGTTCTTAGGTTGGGTGTAACTGGTTACCCTAAACCCTAAACCCTAAGTTAGCTCTGCGCGGAGATGTGGCTCCGGCTCTGGTGCAGTGAACTTTTCCTCGGGCTTCGGTCCTCCGGAAATCGCGAGTCATAGCAAGTTCCACCTATAGTCTCCATTGTAGTTCCTTTTTTTGGTTTAACCAATTATATGTTAAGGATTTTATAAGGTATCTCCAAAAAGGAACTGCAATGGAGACTATAGGTACATTGGATTCATGCTGACCTCGACTTGTCTGAATCCTGCCAGTATATGGGGTTGTTTGTGGCTCCTGGCAGTCTTCGGGGTCTCAGCTGTTGGTTTCCCGGCCTGTTTCTGGTGGTCTCCTGGTAGCCTTTGCGTGGTCTCTTGAATTCTTTGTGATTTCTTCAGTTGTCTCTTGAGAATCTCCTTCTGTTCTCGGTCGTGATCGTGCTCATGGTGGTGCTCGATCGATGTTTGGGGATCTACGCTGGCATAATGTGACACAAGGAGTTTCGAGGTGCGTGTTCAGAGTCTGGCAGGGCTTATGGTCTTGTCGGTTATGGGATAATAGCACAGATCTTGCAAAGCCATGTAAACGAGCGTTCTTAGTGGGGTTGGGAAAGCCTTCTTTGGGTTTACAGGCGTTGCAGTTAGGGTTTACAGTTCAGATCTAAGACATTTTCATGTGGGTAGTTACCATTATAGGAGCCTTATAGAAGGTCTATATACCTTCTGGAAGCCTTATACAGGCCCTATATTCCCTAAACTCCCCACCTGTAGTTTCCTTTAGTCCAGAGCCCCGACACCCTGTAACCCGAGACTCCACACATCCTATTCCGGTAAGGACGTCGGAGATGCAGAGAACCCTCAGGACACGGGGTACAGGGTTTAGGGTTTAGGGTTTAGGGGTTTAGGGGTTTAGGGGTTTAGTAGTTTAGGGGTTTAGGGTTTAGGGTTTAAGGTTTAGGGTTGGGGAGGGTTTCAGGGCATGGGACTTCGGGGGGGTCCTGTGCGTTAGAGGACGCCCTAAGTCCTAAAAAGGGGGCTAGGCAGACGTGCAACAAAACACACAAAAAGCAGCGAAACGAGGAGCCCTGAAAACTCTGGCCTCAAACAGTTGGGATAATGGCAGATGGGAATAAGAGGTTTGTTCCTGTCTCTATGTGTGTATATATGTATATATATATATATATATATTCATGAAGATTCCCTGAAATGAGACATAGCAGTCTGTTGGGTCGTCCACGAGCCTCAGAAATAAGAGCAAAAGACCGTATCGAAATTGAAAGCCCTCATTAAACATGTAAAACTCTGTAAAACCCAATGTCTTTTGACACACTGGCAAACTCGGTCAAATCCTTGTGCAAAAGCACAGAAAACCTTCCAACCCTCATAAAACCCTGCTAGAGCTCAAAACAAAAAGGCAAACGTGCAAAACCCTTCTGCAAGAACACTCCCCGACAAAAACCCTTCCCAGACACTTCAGAAGCCCTGAAAACCCAAACAAGCCCCTAAACTCTGAACCCAAAACCCTGAAGCACCAAATCCTAAAACCCAACCCCCAGAACCCCAACCCCTGAACCATCACAAACCCTCAGCGGATCAACCTCAAAAGCCATCTTATCACTGTGCTATTTTATACCCCCAAACCCTAGCAGTTAAGAAACCCTAAGCCCTAAACCGTAAACCCTTACCCTAAACCCTAAACCCCCAAAAACCCTTCAACCCTACACCCTAAACCCTATACACCCTAAAACCCCGACAAAAAGCCGAAAAACCCTAAGTGCAACCCCTAGAGGCCACCCTGTCCCTAAACCCTAAGCCCCTAAACCCTGAACCCTAACCCCCAACCCCTAAACTCCTAAACCCCTAAACCCCTGAACCCTAAACTTCCTAACCCCTAAACCCTAAACCCCTAAACCCTAAACTCCTAAACCCTAAACCCCTGAACCCCTAAACCCTAAACGAAGGAGCCGAAGGCGAAGTCCGAGGCTTCGGAGGAGGCCGCGGCACCGGCGCAAGAGTCGAAGATCTCCCAGGCACCTGGGTTTAGGGTTTAGGGTTTGGGGTTTAGGAAGTTCAGGGTTTAGGGTTTAGGAAGTTTAGGGCTTTGGATTTATGGTTTAGGGTTTAGGGTTTGGGGTTTAGGAAGTTCAGGGTTTAGGGTTTAGGAAGTTTAGGGCTTTGGATTTAGGGCTTAGGGTTTAGGGTTTGGGGTTTAGGAAGTTCAGGGTTTAGGGTTTGGTGTTTAGGAAGTTTTTGGCTTGTGGTTTAGGGCTTGGGGTTTAGGGTTTGGGAAGTTTAGGAAGTTTAGGGCTTTGGGTTTAGGAAGTTTAGGGTTTTTTTTAGGAAGTTTAGGAAGTTTAGGGTTTGGGGTTCAGGGTTTAGGGCTTAGGGGTTTAGTAAGTTTAGGAAGTTTAGGGTTTAGGGTTTAGGCTTTGGGGTTCAGGGCTTAGGGTTGAGGGTTTAGGGGTTTAGGGGTTTAGGGTTTAGGGCCTAGGGTTTAGGAAGTTTAGGAAGTTTAAGGTTTGGGTTTTAGGAAGTTTAGGGTTTGGGGTTTGGGGTTTAAGATGTTTAGGAAGTTTTAGATTAGGGGTTTAGGAAGTTTAGTGTTATGGCTTATAGGGTTTAGGAAGTTTGGGGTTTAGGGTTTAGGGTGGTCTCTTAAGGGTACTCGAAGCATTCTATGAGGTTTCGAAAAGGATTGTATGGGCTTCTTTTTAGCGGCTTACGGTGCCTTACAGGCACCTGGATTTTTGGGGGGCCCTTTCAGTGTATTGCTACTACACGTACTACATGTGGTTATGGAAGCCTTACAAGGTCTCTTTACGTACTATGAGTTTATTTTCCCCGGTGGTGGGGGTTGAAGAGGTTAGTTTAGGGGTTTAGGGTTTATAGGCAGCGAGGTTTGGGAGGTTTTAGGGGTCGTGTAAGGGTCTTGTGAGGATTTTATGAAGGTTTTTTGGGGTCTGATAGGATCCTTGATGGAGTTTGCAAGGGGGCAGTTGCGCTTGTTGGTGCAGGGCTGTACATTGCTGCTTCCAAAGACTTCTAGGCGGCTTTTGGACCAGGGTTCCAAGAGGGTTCCTAAAGCCTTAAATCTCAGGCTTTTCAGAAGGGTTCATGAGGGTTCAAGAAGGCTGTTAGAAGAGTTCTTAACACACCTAAGGGGTCGATCTGCAAGTTGTATGTAGCATGTATGTATATGTAAACAAACAAATACATCTATGCATGTATGTGTCTGTATGCATATACACACTCGTCTTACTTATTTGCGTGTCTATTTGCTTGCTCGTGTATATATATATATATATGTATATGTGCATGTGTGTGTTTCTTGTTTGTTTGTTTGTTTGTTGGTTGGTTGGTGGGTTTGTTGCTAATTCTCCCCTCAGTGGTCGCATTGAGTTTCATCTCGAGATTGAGCATCTTTTGCCCGACGCTGCTACATCATACGATGAACATCCATGTCTTAGCTCTTCAAAAGTCGGCACAAGCCACAACATACTACTTGGAGGATCATGGGACTTAGTAAGTAAGGTTATAAGTCCCCTAATTAGGGTTATAAGTATAGTTACCTTAGTTATAACCCTACTTACTAAGTCCCATGATCTTTTAAGTAGTGTGCGTAGAAGTTAGGAACGTGAAGCCTCGTCAGGGCCGACCATCTTGGTCATCGGATCTTACACGCCCTACTTTAACTTTGGCCGTAAACTCCAAACTCCAGAAGCGCCGCTCCCTTGAGCTGTAAGCCCCTACTGTAGAGGCCTGAATTAGAATAGGGTTTTGGGGCATATTATGCTAAAGTTTTTATAATAAGGAGCCCCCCCCACAAAAAAAAATAAAATAAAAATAGCATAGGTAATTCTCAAGGCCCCTATGTTAACTAATCTCTGAACCCCTCAAGCTCAGCTTAGAAAATCAGACAACCTAAACTCTAAACCCTGAAACCTAAAGCCTAAACTCTACCACTTTGTTAAAAGGAGACAGAGGAGGTGCCTGTCGTGAGGGAGGCCGGATGTCAAAGGGCGTAGGGTTTAGGTTTAGGGTTTAGGGTTTAGGTTTAGGGAATAGGGTTTAGGGCTTAGGGTTTAGGGTATAGGGTTTAGGCCTCCATAATCACCTACATCATTTTGGGGTTCCCTATTATAAATTTACTACAAAGGAACCCGCACCCTAGTAAACAACTATTGAGGCCCCTACATTAGTGCCGCAATTTCAGCTAGGGTTTACGGTTTACAGTCTTGAACCCTTGGACCCCATAAATCAGAAGCATCTCAGCAACTCGTTGGGTTTAGGGTGTGGGGTTTTGTGCTGAGGGTTTACTACTGGGCGGGCTTCAAGAAAATGCTAGCTGGGCAAAAGTCGTGCTGTCGAAGATCAGCGAAGCTTTTGGAGTTAAAGCGCTTAAACCCAAACCCTAAACCCTAAACCCCTAAACCCCTAAACCCTAAACCCCTAAACCCAAAAACTGTTTACCCAGATCCGTCTAGGAAGGCGTGCAAGGTGTGCTGTACCTCATGGCACGAGCCTAAACAGTGTTTAGGGTTTAGGGTTTACGGTTTAGGGTTTAGGGTTTAGGGAATTTGGTTACGAAACTCTGAACCGCAACTTCTGAATGCTCCCTCAATCGTTAGCCGCAACCCCAAACCCCAAGCCCCCAAATCTATACCCCCTGCTGACATCCAAATTCCAAACCCCGGAACCCCGAATCCGATGCTCACTCGTCAACGCAACTTGCACTTCGGATTTGTGGGTTTGACGTCAGGTATCTTTCCGGTGCAACATGTGGAAACAGCATGTGTTTTGCTTCCGTCAGAATGTACTTATCTACTTCACTACCTATCTACCCAATTACCCGCTCATCTCTCATTCTATCTTCCTTGCTTTCCATCTATCTACCCAGCTCTCTATCTATCTACTTGTCTCTCTCGCTATCTGCCAATCTACCTGTCTAGTAGCTGTCTATCCACCTACCTACCTATAAGCTTATCTATCTTTCTATCCTGTTTGTCTATCTATCTAACGGAATCTATCGATCTATATAACGATGGATCTGTCGATCGATCTATCGATCGATCTATCGATCGATCTATCTATATCTGTCTATCTATCTATCGACCTACCTATCTACCTATGTACCTATCTATCTATCTATCTATCTATCTATCTATCTATCCAACTATCTACCTATATATCTACCGATCTACCTGTCTACCCATCTATCTATCTATCCATCTGTCTGTCTATCTGCCTGTCCGTCTATCTATCCATCCACCCATCCATGCATCCATTCATCCATCCATACATCCATCTATCAGTGTATGTGTGTATGTGTACATGCATGTACGTAACATAATGCAATGCAATGCAATGCAATGCAATGCAATGCAATGTAATGCAATGTAATGCAATGTAATTCAATGTAATGCAATGTAATGCAATGTAATGCCATGTAATGCAATGTGTTGCAATGTAGTGCGATGTAATGCAATGCAATATTCACTTGCGCGCATGCATGGGTTCATGCATGCATGCATGTAGGTATGGGTGCATGCACGCATGCATGTATGTGTCGATGTATGTAACTGTACGTATGGACGGGCTCGGTATATAGACACCAGCAGATAATGTGAATGTATGTGTATATACAAAAACATATGCATATACACGTAACTGAGTTTGTGGCTGCGCTTTGTGCGGGTGCATCTTTTGCACGCGAAACATAAATCTTCGTTTGTATACAGACATATATTAGACCGTGTTTGCATAATACAGGTTTACGTTACACGTGCACACATGTACATATGTACATATGTTTTTGTATAGATATAAATATCATCGTATTTATATATATATATATATGTACATACATACATACATACATACATACATACATACATACATACCTACATACATACATACATACATACATACATGCATACATACATGTACAAACATATATGTGTGTGTATGTATACGTGCACACATACCACCTACGTATGCCCATAGCGAGGTAGCAGACATAGCTAACAGAGGCAGCTGACCGGCCATTTGCATTGCGCGACCTTCAGGGTAGAGATTCTATGTCCGAAGGAGTTGTAGATGAATGCTGGTTCCAGGAGTCCGAACCAGAGAATCTGAGAATGGATGCAGCTCACTTCATACCTAGTTGCACTTCTAGCTCGCGTGTGCTCTGCTGCTGGCTTTGCCACCACTTGCTGGCATAGGGCGTAAGGGCGCGTCTAATAATCAACCCTTGGCCGTGAAACCAGCTGCTTCCAAAATCGGAAAGGAATCCGGACCTCTTGAGTGTCGCAGCTCGGCATCATTTCGTGGCTTCCGGCCTTGATTCCTTCAGTTCTGGGGCGTTTCTCGTCGTTTGGGTTGGGGGGGGTGTGGGGTTTCAGGAGTGCTTTAGAGTATTGTGCATACAGACGAAGAAGCTCCAATATTCCTGCGATCAAAAGCGATGTCAGGTTGATCGCTTGTCTTCTAAGATGAGTAAGAAACTACAGTAACTACAAGATTTACCAGAGCTACCGTTCTGCAGAATCGCTGCTCGTGTTGAAGGATGTGTATCCAGGTCTGCCCACGCTCTCCATGCGGAGCCCAAAGCCATACCCGAAGCCCCTAAACCCCGCTCCAAACCAAACACGGAATCATGGTCGAGAAGGTTTTTGAGTCGTGGAGTACATCTAATGCCTCGCAATTTACAGATAAATGAATAGGTACATAAATAGAACATACACATTTCTATTCATATACATTGGACATATATACACGCATGCATACATGTGTGCATCTGTGCATATGTGCACGTATACGTATACATACGTACATACAGACAGACAGACATACATACATACCATACATACATACATACATACATACATACATACCATACCATACCATACCATACCATACCATACCATACCATACCATACCATACCGAACCACACAGACCATGCCATACCATACATATCATTCATACGTACACACATACATACATACATACATACATACATACATACATACATACATACATACATACCGTACATACATACCAGACATGCATTACACGACTTTACTTTACATTTCATTGCAAACCACTACACTGCAATACACTACATTACATTACATTACATTACATTACATTACATTACATTGCATTACAATACATTACATTACATTGCATTACAATACATTACATTACATTACATTACAATACATTACATTACATTACATTGCATTA
>CAJNDV010031100.1:2903-15541 GCA_905221635.1 Symbiodinium sp. CCMP2456 | reverse complement strand
TAGCAAGGACAAGCCCGCAATGCAGGGTCTAGGGTGTAGGGTTTAGGGGCTTTGGGTAGGCGCCCTGTGCCTTAGGCTACTCCAACTACCCGCCATGAAGCCCCTCATTACATGAGTGGCCTCGCAGCAGCTACGGAGTTCGTATTTTGTGACCTCATGCACCCGTTCTACAAGCGCACATGTTTTCGAAACTTGATCCCCTCAGCCCCAACCCAACCTGTAAATCCTCAAGGAGCATATGGACTCTGCTGCGACAGCATGGGTGAAGAGTCGGTAGTCCGCCGAGGAGAATGCAGCACTTGCTCCGGCTGCCCCGTGTTGAAGCCACCGTTCTTGCATGAGCAACCTCGAGCTGAGGAATCTCTGAACATCTCGAATCTAACAATTCAGCTTGTAGCCCTGAGCCCAAACTTCTAAGCTCTGCATCCACTAGTTGTGGGGCTACAAGATTGCAGGTTTTTGGGATGCGCTCCGCAGGAAAAGTAGGGCATCTTCTGCTTAAGGCTCAGGGTTCTCTGTGAAAAGGGTTTAGATGCTACGGTTCCCCCCAGCATTAGGGGGAGAATAGGTCCTACCTACAGTCTCCATTGTAGTTCCTTTTTTTGGTTTAACCAAATATATACTACGGATTTTAAAAGGTATCCCCAAAAAGGAGCTACAAATGGAGACTATAGGTAGTCTTGGTAGGGAGGGACATGGGATTTGCTATGGGGCTCGGACAATTCAGTTTCAGGAGCGCTCATGCAAAGGCCTGAAAGAAAAGAACAGGATCCCCAATAAGACAACCCTAAACCTTTTTAAACTAAACCCTAAGCCCTTACGGTTTAGGGTTTAGGGTTTAGGGTTTAGGGTTTAGGACCCTAAGCCATTCTTTAAACCAAACCCTAAACCCTAAACCCTGAACCCAACATGAGGAGCTCCTGAATAGGATGTCCCTGAACTCATGGGGAATCCTCCAATCGGGTCCTTGCGAAGGAAGCACGGCAGAGACTTCAAAACCTGCTGTTCTATGGATAGTTCTCTAAATTAGGGTACCTTTAAGGATCCGTTTTTGTAAGGGTGCCGTGCAAGAAACCATATTTCAGAGTACTACCCATATGGAACTCCCAAAAACCCCTCAAACCCGATCCGAAACTCGAGCTGGCGACTGCCACAGCCCAGCATCGGCAAAAGCGCCCGACCGCAAAGCCCTGTCCGGAAATGCAGGTTCGGAGACAGTAGCGGTCTTGCTGTAGGGTTGTAGGGATTCGACTCTTGCAATGTCGCGGACCGGCACTCTGCTCGAAACCCCTTCGCCAAGGCTAGTCCGGATGCTCAGGGGAGCTACAATTGCAACGGCTCGCTAGCTCGAGAAACATTCTGGCACGGCTGATAACCTTGCCATTCCACACGCGGTGCACCTCGCACATAGCAGAGCCCCAATGGGAAGGATGGTTTCGCGGCTCGTGAGGAAAGCGAAGATTCCTTGCAGGTTTGCACACCGATGCAATTACAAGCTCCCTGCCGCAGGTTGCAGAGAGCCGCTAACCATACTCTCGGCCGTGAGACCATCAGAGGTTAAACAAGGTAGTCCGTTCCACTGCTTCTCCGGAATGGGTGGGTGCTCTGTCCCGATACGCGACGAAGGTGAGCAGGAGCAGCAGCAGCAGCAGCAGCAGCAGTGGCTGTTGCAAAAGCAGCCAATATCAGTGGAACAATGGTGTCACCATCGTCCTCACACTAACAATACGTCTCTTCGCCAAAATCTACAATTCTTCAAGATACTCGCATCATTCGTGAGGTCAAAACGCAATGTTGATACAGCTGATAAGCAGTCTAAGCAGTCACAATAAGACTGGCAATGACTCGGCAATGACCCGAAGACGAAACACAACAAGATGCGGCAATGTTTCGAAGCTAGAACCAGCTAGAACCCTATTGTGAGATCCCTTATAATCATAATCCGACCCTCAACCATATCTTCGCCCTGTCTGCACGGCAAAGTCGCCACACCAGTGCTCTTTCCGCAGGGTGGAAAGGTAGCCAGCACGCCAGTCGTCGCGGGCCTGTGAGTCAGCAAGGCCCAGGTTTGGGTGCTTGGGGTGGCCGCACCGATGTTCGGCAAAGTCTGGAGAGTCTGTCGGACAGAAATTGGCTACTTTGCACGCCCAGGAATTTAGGTTCGAGTTTTTAAGATCAGAGTTTAGAAGAACCCGCACTGCTTGCCTCTGCTTCTCGGCCCGTGCTGCTAGAGGCCGCCACTGGAAGCTGCAAGCCTCTCCGAGTGTACATCTAGAAGCCTTCTGCAAAAAGGCCTGGAAACCTCTTCAAGTCTGTTTCGTTGTCCACAACTCCCGTATCTACGCCAGCGTGAAGATAGCTGGATAAATTCCACTGGCATCAACAATTAGCGGACTACTGCTGCAAGGCTGGCTAACCCAACAAACATTTGCATCCGTTTGCATATGTACATTTGGCAGTATTGAGGTACGTCTATTTGTGCATGTGCGAGTATCTGTCCGTCTGTCGGCCTGTCTGCCTGTCTGCCTGCCTGCCTGCCTGCCTGTCTGTCTGTCTGCCTGTCTGTCTGTCTGTCCATCCACCTGCCCGCCTTTGTATTAAGCATGCATATCCACATCATTATGTAAGTATGCTTGCGCCTCTTGTGTGTATGCATGCATTGATGCACGCGCGTATGTGTATATGCATGCATGCATGCATGCTCGTGTGAGTGTGAGTCTCCGTGTATGTTGTGTGTGTATGTACTGTTGTAGGATGTGAGTATGCACACATATGCCCAGAAAGACAGGTATATGCAGAATTGTGATTGTAGCCTTGTGCCTAAAGCATATTTCCACACAACTAGTGCACACACACACACACATCTACACATATAACCATATATGCACATGCATACATATGTCCCCACCACAAACATTCATGCACATTTAGATAGCACGTGTGTCTGTAATGTTTATGAATGCCTGGTACTTGCAAAAGGTTTCCTCTAAGTAGATCAGAGCAACAATCTTGGCCGACATGGCGAACAAGACTCAAGAGCAGCAGACGGAGTTTTTGTTTAACAATGCTTTCGTAGAAAAAGCTCTAAGCATGGTTCTGTTGAGGTCAGGATGGAGCTGTCGGAAATGCGATGCTATGGCTGTGGGTTCTGTCATCTCGTCTACATCCAGACCAGATCCCACGTCTTGAAGGTTTAGGAGTGAAGCATCCTGTTTTGAACAACCGGTATCCCGAACATCCTCAATTCTAGCACCCTACTCCCACACCTGGCAGGTTGTCCATGTTCACCGGAGCTGCAGTGGGCAGCATGTAAGGAGACATCGTGGCAGGACCCGGCACTGGAGGCGAGATCTCCGGCGTGCCCCGCGCATTTCGCTTGTGCCGCTTGGAAGCCCGGTGATCTTCGTAAGCTTGGTGTGAAGGGAAGGCCTTGCCATCACAAATGGTGCAAACGAAGGGGGACGGGGGAAAAGATGGTGTCGGAGGCGCCGAAGCCGAAGTCGAAAGGGCCGCAGCCTCCACCTCGGTCTCTGCCTCGTCGGCCCAGCGCTGCAGCTCACTCTCGCGGGCGGCACGCCGACGCTCCCGGCGCTCGGCCTGCCTTCGCTCCTCCTCGGCCTCACGGAGAGCCTCTCGGTTTTGGGCCTCCTCTGCACAGGCGCGTGCCCGGGCCTGCACTCGCGGGTCCCGGTCCCGCAAAGCCGCCACCGCCTCCCGCACCTCGGCATTGAATTTCAGGCGCTGCCCCTTGCGGCGCTTCTCGTTCTCCTGCTCCATGCAGCGCCTGGCGGCGCGGTTGGGTGCTGCCGCCATCTCCTCGGCGCTGAAAGCGCCGGCGCTCTCAAAGGGCCGGCGCGTGGCCCAGGTGCTCCAGAAATCGTAAAAGCTCCGGACTTCCTCCCAGGCTGTCACAGGGCCCCCAAAATCCACCGCCTTTGTTGGAGCGTCTTCTGCCGGCTCCTCCGAGAGGAGCTCTTCGAAGACTTGCCGGACACGCGCCCAACTCGAATCCTCCTCTGGGCTCAAGGCCGGAGGCAGATCGAGAAGGCTTCCTGGCAGATGAGAACGCGAGCTGACGCCGAAAGGACTATAAGTACTAACAATACTCTATGACACAACTCTGCACCCTCTGATGGGGAATTCTTTCGATCCACACATACGTACATGCATATCATTTATACATGCACATGTCCACTGTGCCTGCCGCTGTAGGGGGGTCTTCCTTGGGCTCCAGCAGAGGACTGGGCTCGCTTGCACCAGGGCAGCTTCGGTCATAGAGCCCGCGGCGCCGCGGGTTCATCAGCCTTGCTTGGAGGTTCATGGGTAGTTATAAGTGGGGGTAAAAGTCCCCTAATATGGGTTGTAATTGTGTTTACCTACCCATGAACCTCCAAGTGATTGCACACCATAAACACTGAAGTTGCCGGTAAGGCCGTATCATGCAGAAGTGCTCATCATTAGTCTGGCTCACTGGGCGATTGAAGCATGGCTCCTACTGAAAGAGGCATAAACGGACACAAGCTAAGAGGTAGTATGAAAACGATTCAAATCCTAAGCCTACGGCCCATACCCTGGAGCTCATTGAGGCCAAGCAAACATTCCCTGACCCTGGAGCGGTTTGTTAACTTTGGGCGGGTGCGGAAGCAGGTCTGAATCTCAAGCTTCGTCGATTTGGGGCTCCATGTCCCCGGAGACCATCGGCCAAGGATCGTGTCGTAGGCCGTTTGGATTTGGAGCCAGCGCCGGCGTTTCGCATCAGCGATCGATTCGGACTTTCCGCCGCGCTGGCGGGCCTTGGAAGCTTGATTCGAAAGGCGTGCAACTGCCACGTGCGCAAGCAGATGAAATCTGTTCTTAAGCACTTATAACTGTACACTGCTGCAATTTGTGTTTTGGCGCCAGTTTCTGTACGTCATCCACAACATCCAGATCAAACTCCTCCTCTCCCTGCGGCAGGCCCACCGAACTTTCCGGAGGTCGCTCGGAAGCGGCGAGACGCTTGTACCTCCAAAGGCTTCGGGATTGCAGGCATCCGTGCAGGTGTGTGAGGGTGTGTCTCTCTCTATATATATATATATTTATTTATTTATCTATCTTGGTATGCATAGATAGACAGATAGATAGACAGATGTATAAGATCATAATCGTTCCCATGGCTCAAGAACTCCATTGGGATGGACGCGGTCAGCCCCTTCAGCTCCCAGCGCTCCTTTGGCCCCCTGGCCCCTCCCTCCCAGGGCGGGACGCGACGCGGAGCTCCGCGCTGGAGGCATTCCGGGGCACCCCCAGCAGCGCATAGAAGTCCGGCTCCATGGGCCGAGCTCTTGGGCTTTTTTATAAGGGTTTAGGGTTACTACAAGGGGGCTATGAAGGGCACTTGGTATTTTGCAGGATTTTGGGAAGGACATATAGAAGGATGCTGCCCTAAATCGTCACAGAGCTTGCTGAGGTTGCGGCGGGGACGTTAATTAAGCCATGCATGTGCGTACATTTCTTAAACTCATTTGTTGTGTTGGGTGCTGCTGACTGGAAACGCCAAGATCTGTGTGGGCTGCTACTGTCTTGCCACCGGCGGGACAATGGAAAACCGCGGGTTTACAGACAGGACTTCCGAAGATCCCTGTATTCGCATAAATCGAGCACGATGAATCCCTACAGTAAATCCCTAACCGCATGGGTATACAGGCTCAAGCCAACGCGGCTTCGAAGTAGGAACGGCCGTGGAAATCGTGCGAAAACAGAAGGGCCATGAGGATACAGTGCAAGAGTCGTAGAAAGCAATAGCAAGCAGCAGTAACAGCGACCGAATATTTGTAGCGGGCTCCACTACAACCCATTCCCACCTCCGGACAGCGCCTGAACGAGCACCACGTTTTTTGAATAATTACATGTGGAGTGCGGCAAGCCCCGAACTCCGGAAGATCGAATGACCCCTCAAAGAGTTCACGGTTCATATCCAGACAGGGTTTACAGTAGCAGAGCGCCATACTTAAGGGTGGTTCGGTCATTCAGGCAGTCAGATATAGCATACGGCCCGTGCGGGCACTTGCACGCAAGTCTATGAGAGAGTCTAGAACTCGGCAGCAACTCCCATGAATCCTTGAGCTTGAGCAATGGTCTCTATACTCTATACAGAATGTATCTGTACTGATGTATGTGTACCTTTATCTATATAGCTATGTTTGTATCTACATCTATACCTCTATCTCTTTCTACAGCTCTACCTGCCTATCTGTGCCTCTATCTGTGCATCTATATAAGGCCCTATATTCTGGTTCGAGACTTTTTGGTGCTGGTTTTGGGTATATTGTGCTAACTATCATAAGGAACCCCCCAAAAACAACCAAAAATAGCATCGGTAATTATTTCGGCCACCAGAATACAAAGCGCCCATTTTTCCCTCCGTTGATAGGGAGCGGGATCCCATCGTCGCCTAAGCCGGCGGTGGCGGCTGCATCGGCCTGTGGGGTAGGGGATGTGCAGGGGGCAGGAGCCGAGCAAGAATTTAGGGCTTCGAGGGTGTATTAAGGGTTTAGGGTTTAGGGTTTGGGGGGTGTATTATAGTATCATTGTAATAGGGAGACCTCAACTTGTGATTAACCAGGCTTCTGATCAGTCGCGTCTTCAGCCCTACACCTTTCATCTCTGTTATCTGTTGCATCAAGACATGAAAGCCTTTACGTCTTCAATGTTTCTTAACCGCTTGTTCAACTTTCAATGCGTCTCTGATTCTTCTTCTGCTGCTGCTGCTGCCGTGTTGATGTTGTTGTTGTTGTTGCTGCTGCTGTTGCATGGGCAGTGATCAATGTTGCTTCTGTTGTTGGTGGGTTTCTGTCGTTTTTGTCTTTTGAATCCTTGCCGTTTGTCGTTGTGTTGGCTGTGAGGTGCTAGTGTGATAAGCAGTCCTCGCCGTTGCTGCGGCTGTCCATGTTATTTTCATGCAGGCGCTGCATCTACCACGGCCGCTACTGTTGCTGTTGCTGCTGCCGCTGACTGTTTTTAGACGCGGTCGTGCATGGTCGCTGTTCGTGTGTTTTTTTTCTGATTGCCGCCGTGCTTGCTGTTCCTAAGATTGGTCAGCAATCTTAATTTGTTTTCCGCTTTGCTATTGCTTTTCCTGTCGCTGTCGCTGTCTTGTACCTCGAGCCATTCTGAACAAGACCGAGCAAAGCATCACGATAGTAACCGCAGCCGTCATCGTAACCATGACCATCGGCGCTGCCACCCCCACAACCTTTGATGTCGTAGCCACCAGAGTCTTCTATAAGGCTCAGGCCTCAAGCTGAGGCCGCTGCAGTTGCATCTGTGCCTGTGCCATGGGAGCCATTGGGGCCTCGGAATAATCGAGCGTTCTTGCGATGCAAAGCACCCCTTCCGACTGTGTAGTTGGGCTGACGGCTTTGCTTTCTGCATGAGCAGTCGGGAAGGGCGCGAGGCATGTGTGGGCATTTGCGGATGAGCAGAAATCATTTCGGGGATGGGGTCTTGCTAAGAGAGCTTGGCTACTTCTTGGTCTGTTCTATACCATGCCAAAGCTCGCGATCCAGCTCCCCTGTACCTGCGCTGTACTTCCGTTTCTGCACTGTGTCTTCACAAACGGCCCGGCACGTTTTGCCTCGGTCTGGGGTTGAATGCCGGAGCCCAAGGTCGACCCCAACTCGAAGGTTGCGTTGCTGCAAGGACCTGATAACTCATCATGCACTCGTCGATGTATCGTATCCTACAATACGATGAATAAAACCTCAACTCAAAAAATCACGGGTACGGTTACTGTGGGCTTTTCCAAGGGCAGCCCGCGACCTAAATCCTGTAACAGCGTCTCCGTTTTGCTTTGGCAGTTTTAGGCCACAACTTCGTACTAACACGCGATGCATCTTTATGAGCCCCCCGTGACAAATGTAGGTCGATTGTGGGCCTAGCACTGCTGTATTCAGGGAGATATAGATCAAATGATATAGTAAACTATACCTCAAAACACGATTAATTACGTAGTTGAATTACGAAGGCTATAATTTCTTGGGCCGGGGCTGGCGTCCCAGAGCATCCGCTGACGGCTCCGCAAGGACAAACGCCTCCGCTGTTCTGGGCTTCAATTGAAGAAGGAGTGGTGGGTTTAGCCTGCAGTGCGTTTAATGGTAACTCGATACTTGCCACCTGTGTGGTGTGTAGCGGGGTTAACCCAAACCCGAGATCAATAGCAACCCCAAAATCAAACCACCCAAAACCTTAACTCCTAAACTCGCCAAACCCCACCTTGCATGCAGGGCATCGCCGAGCAGGACCCCATGCAAGGCATGCAGCCGCTGCAACCGCCGGCCATGGGCTGGGGTTGCCTTCGTGGGGGGTTTTAAGGGTTTCAACTTTTTTTTGGGGTCGGGTTGTAGAGGCCAGGGACCTTCACCTTTCGACCTCGAGAGGTTAGAATTAAACTAATTCTAAACCCTATACCTATATAACAAACCTATCTATCTATCTATCTATCTATCTATCTCTGTATATATATATATTTATATATACATGCACATACGGATATTTGTTTGCCTCTGGATCTTTTCAGGGAATCCTAGGTCCTAGAGAATGACATTACTCATTGTTCGGCCGTCCTTGCGTTGTACTGCGTCGGAAGCCCTGGCAACACAAATGTGAGAGGACACACTGAGCCCAGGACATCATCTGCTGTTGCATCATCTGCCGCTGGATCATCTGCCGCTGCAACATCTGCTGCTGCAACATCTGCTGCTGCTGCTGCATCTGCTGCTGCTGCATCATCCTTGGTTGCCAGGGCAGTGTGCGAAAACGTTTGGTACAAGTAGAAGGAGAAAGCTTATACGATTCATTACCAAAGGATTATACTGAATGATGGAGCATCTGCTGCAGTTGCATCTGCTGCATAAGGCCGTCATTTGCCGGTGCTGCGAGTGCTGCAGAAGCTGCTGCGGATGTCGAAATGGAGCTGGACGGGCAGCCTCACCGCGCATGCAATCACCGACAGGATGCCCAACATACAGAGGTCACGCAGGCCACGGTACATACATCATTGGTGAAGCATGTCAGCAACTGCATGGCAACAAACTATCGTATATCTCCAAGGACCATTCTTCAATCCTTGCAAATAAACCTAGTCGCCTTTCTAGGATGGGTAATGACACAAATCCAAACTTGGCATTGGAGAATGTAGGGATGGGGCAGCTGCAGTAGTGGTACGACTCATGGAACACACCTCGAAATCACAATGCACCCATGCACCACGCAAACGGAGGATGCACAAACACCTGGATTTCACAGGTGCAAGGGTGCAAGAGCAACAAGCTGGAGTTAGGGACCCAAGGCAGTTCAGCTCATTCAGAGGGTTTAGGGTTTAGGGTTTAGGGCTCTCCAAAATGGGTGCAACAGTTTCGAGATGATTCTTGCGCTGCTGCTGCTACTCCCCACCGGTACCCCTCAACTGTAAGTCAAACCCTATGCCTGAAAACCAAAGCCCAAACCGCAAGCTATTAATCTGAACCCTAGTATATGGGGCCTCAACAATCGGAACAAGGCCTTGGGCATTTTGTAGACAAACAACATTGTGGTAGTAGGGAATTTACTTAAGAAATTTGCTGACCCCCATGTTAATTAACCTCCTCCTCCTTCACTGCGCCCGACGAGTCTGTTTCGGTAAGCCCAAGACTGTTGGCTGCAGGAGGCGGTGGAGGCGCCGCCTCGGCATGTGGAGGATATTTCACAAGTACCTATTTTCTCCATTGTAGTTCCTTTTTGGGGCTACCTTATAAAATCCTTATTATATGTATATATATATATATGGTTAAACCAAAAAAGGAACTACAATGGAGACTCTAGGTAGGACTTGCTCTCCAACAAGCCAAGGAAATAAACAGAGATTACCACTAAAAACAGATCTCCAATGACCATACAGACTACACTCAGCCTCATTCATTACTACTATAAATTATAAGAACCCCAAAAAGATTAAAGGTTGGGTATTTGGGAACTAAGAGGAGCACAGCGGCTCAGGTCTTCAGCCGAGGGTGTAGGGACCGTGACTTTACGGGATGAGAATCCGTTGAATCCATTACTTGTGGTGTATATACATATATATATAGATAGATAGATGGATAGATAGATAGATAGATAGTTAGATATAGGTATAGGTGTGTGTATATATATATATATATTATATATATATGTACATCCATCCATCCATACATACATACATACATTCATACATACATACATACATACATACATACATACATGTATATATCTATGTCTATATAGATATATACATATGTATATTTATATTTACTAGTGGGCGCCAACCGTCGGAACAAAAATCCCAAAGGCTCCATGCACCTATATAGGTATATACTTATTCGTTAAAGAGCTTCCTGTACACATATTTAAGACCCGAGTATATACTACATAGGTACATGGAGCCTTAAGCCCTAAACCGTATAGAACCCTTATAGAAGGTCAGCGCACTTTATGTTCACTGGTGAGCTGGGCTGCGTTGAAGTTTATCTTACGCCGCAGTCGGCAGGTGTTTTACTTTTGACTATAGGTCATTTTCCGGGCCTTAAAAATTAATCATTGGTATCCTTATAGGAACCCTTAAAGGACTCTTATATAGTATCCTTAAAATCCTTAAAGGAACTATTAAAGGAAATCATGCCAGGGGCCAAGAGTACCCAAACTGCAGCGTTCTGATGAACATTTTCGACACATGTTTGTCATTAGCCCCTCCCCCCTTCCACTCCCCCCCCCCCCCACACTTCCCTCACCCCCGAACCCGGAAGCGAAAGCGGGGCCAAACAAGCCAGAACAACAGCGTTATTGATGAAAGCATTCAACACATGTCCGTCATTAGCCCCTCCGCCCCCGCACCGCCACAGCCCCGAAAGCAAGAGAACAAGCCTGAAACGATAATAAACATCAGCAAAAAAAAGAAAAAGAACGCCAGGGAAAATCCTTAAGGTAGCTGGAACCTCAGGTTATGTCTTGCTTGTCGTTTCGTGAGCAAAGAACCCAAACCTCAGATGCCCCGCTAGGGGTTTAGGCTATCGGATTTAGGCTGTCAGGGGTTTCGGGTTTGGGGGTGTAGGGTTTCGGGGCAGCGTGCAGGGGTGCAGGACGGGTTGTTGAGAAAATCCAGGCGTCTGAGTCTGACTCATACGTCTTACTCGGGTCTGAAGGGATAGCCCAATCCAAATGTGCAGCCTTCTTACAGACATTGGGACTAAGGAACTGCTTATAGATTCAAAGAATTCGAAGCTATCATATGGACAGTTTCGTGAGTTAAGCGTCACCCCTTGCCCCTAGAAATCAAACCTGTCTGAAAGCTCTAAAGCCTCAGTCCACAATTCCAAGAATGCCAAGTCCTGAACCCTGGTGTTTATAAGGTTGATGGTGCAAGGGCGAAGGTTTCCTGCTTCGGGGGGTTCGGGCTGTGTTACCACCGCATCTCAGGTATTGAGCAGCCTTTCCAGGAGTCTGGCGCGCAGGCCGCTTCTACTTACGGAGTTCTCCTTTGGAGATACTCGATGTTTTCTGTGAGAGCATTAAAAACCTAAGCGTTTATTGGATGTTTATCCACGTCTGTTTTGAGCCAAAGGGGCTTACAATTCTGCCGATTGCCCACAGATGTAAGCCGACGCCCCGAACCTGGACTAGTAGAAGCCTTAACCCCTGGACTAGTAGAAGCCTTAACCCATGGTCTGTTCAACGTGAACATGCTACCAAAATCTTACTGTAGCCCTCGAGAGTTGTGATCACTTCGTTAGCGCAACAGGCAGTTCGCCAATTGTTCGCTCAGTAACCCTAAACCCTAAACCCTAAACCCTAAACCCTAAACCCGTAGCCATATTATCCTCTGTAGTTTCTTGTTTTGGCTCAACCACACTTGTATTCAGGATTCTGCAAAATAACAGGTACCCCGCCAAAAAAAATACAATGGAGACTATAGGTATGTTTGCGAAAGTTGGGTATTCTAGGCCTCCTCACTGCCGTCATTAAAAGGATCCCCAGAATCCCAGAAGCTTGTAGCTCATTAGCCTTTTGTAGGTGTTGGGCCATTAGTTTAGCTGCTTTTGCAGTTGAGGTACTGCTCTTTAATACCAACAGACCGAAGCAATTTCTTTATTCAGTGACACGTCGAATGATTCTGACCACTGCTTCAAAAAACCAGTTGCTCAACGTTTGAGTCCCTAAAGCCTTACGGCACCCTAAACCCTAAACCCTAAACCCTAAGCCCTTAACCCTAAACCCTAAACCCTAAACCCTAAACCCCAAAGCCTAACACCCTAAACCCTAAACCCTAAACCCTAAACCCTAAACCCTGACCCCTAAACCCTGAACCCTAAACCCTAAACCCTAAACCCCAAACCCCAAACCCTAACACCCGAAACCCTAAATCCTAAACCCTAAACCCTAAACCCTGAACCCTAAACCCTAAACCCTAAACCCTAAACCCTAAACCTTAAGCCGCCTTTTTTCGCATGCCTGCTGCAGGAGCCCTTCCACGTGGCATCCGTCGCGCTGCAGTCCGAGCCTCTCGATGTGCCTTGGGCCGCCTTTGGGAGTTATTTCTGTCTGGGTTTAGGGTTTAGGGTTTAATCTGTCTAGGGTTTAGGGTTTAGGGT
>CAJNDV010031099.1:31539-51318 GCA_905221635.1 Symbiodinium sp. CCMP2456 | reverse complement strand
AGGGCAGTACTCAACACAAGCAAGCATCTTCATCATCATAACACAGCCATTATGTCCTAAACCCTAAACCCCAAAGCCCCTAAGCCCTAAACCCCAAACCCCTGAACCCTAAACCCTAAAAACCTAAACCCTGAACCCTAAACCCTAAAGCCTGAACCCTAAACCCGAAAAGCTTTCTGGGCCCAGCGGAGCCTCCCCGAATGCCGGATGCAGCTCCAGCGTGCGCACCGTGGCGACCTCGCCACGGCAAAGGCATTTAAGAAATGTAGGGTTTAGGGTTTTAGGGTTTAGGGTTTTAGGGTTTAGGGTTTAGGGTTCAGGGTGTGGGGTTCAGGGTTTAGGGTTTGGGGTTCAGGGTTCAGGGTTTCAGCACTCACTCTCGGACTTGCCTAGCCGAGGTTCCTGGTACCGGGCGAAAGCTCAGGGTTTAGGGTTGAGGGTCTACGGTTTAAGGTTGCTAACGATGCCAGAAGTCGGCGTCCTCCACGAGCACACTGCATGTTGATGAGTGCAGCGACACTTCGTTAGCAGTATTTGTTCAAAAATCCCAAAGCTAAAAACCCCTGCGTTAAGGGAACCCTTTAAGGAACCCTAAACCCTAAACCAGGGACCCACGCGGAGCCAGCTTGCTCTGCCAAGGCCACCGCATTGAGGCCATCCTGCCTGAGATGTTCCAATTCAAGGCTGCTCCACGTCTGGAAGATTCCGACGATGCAGGAACCTAATATAGACAAACTTGTACAATCCCGGATGTAAGGGCCACCACACAAAGGACCGGTACGTAAACTTAAGCTTACACTTATTTGAAGTACGTAGAGTTAAGTGGCTGGTCCGAAATTGTCCTGAGGCTCTTTATTCCAACAAACTCCGACCTGGACAGGTACCTTATACCTCACAGGGATCTGCAGAGGGAACCGGCACAAAGTAACCCTGAAGCATGCCTCCAGCCTAATGGCATTAGTGACCGGCAAGATGTCCAGCCTGCTTGATTTATGTGCACTAGCGCTTGAAATTTGTGGGCGATGGGATGGGTCCGAACTGAAATGACGCCAGTCTTGGATTCCTGGCGTTTCTGTTTGACTGCAGTATCTCGACAAACCTGGCGTAACAGCTTACAGCAAACATGGCTCAGCCCGTTTGCTGGCAAAAAGTGCACGGCTCAGCATCTCTTCGTCTACAGTCTGTTTATCCGAAAACACCAGATTCATACGCACTCCCAATCCCCACCAGTCCTTGAACAACTACATATGTCAGTTGCTTTATGATTGATCAGAGGGGCTGCTAGCTTCACGCGGTTCGCGTCTGAAGTTGTAATTTAGAGAACTGCCCATATTCAAACCCTTGTAATCTGGTCTTCGATCGACCTAAACCCCCAAACCTATTTCTCCAAGAATCAAAGCCAAAACGGTGCTTACATCTTGCCACGCACAGCATGCCTCGTAGATCGGTTTAGGATATATGGCGGGACATGGGTCGAGAACTCAAAATGCAGGCCACGTGTCTGGATCGCGGCGACCTCACCGACATGCTGACGGAGCTGTCGGTTTGAGAGTATTGGATAGTACGGGGGCATCCAGCCTAATCTGAGAGGTCAGGGATATCCAGTACTTCGCTGGGCTTCTCTTCGCATATTTCCATTGGGCTTTCAAGGATTGTTGTTTTTGTTGACACCTTTTTCCGACTGCATGTAACATACGGTCAGAGAGCTCCATGGGAGCAGGTAAACTCAGGGGCTTAGAGTTTAGGGTTTGGTTTTCCAAGCGGCTTAACTTCTCGATATGGCAAAGTAAGGCCAGATTTGGATCCCTTTACTGTCTTGGTTGTCACAGAACAGAATCCTTGGTCTCACAAGAGGCACCCGACGTAAATCACAACAATAACTGTCATTTACCACGAAGTAAGGTTTTGGGGTGGCAGCGGAATGTCGGGGTTTTGTTTGGGGGCTCAGCGTTTCGGGTAATTGGAGGATTGCTTTGTTGGCAGTCACGCTCGATCTAGCCAGGCCATGTTCACAGGTTCCGGGTGCATAGAGGTTCGACATCCTAAACCCTAGAGCTTAAATCCCAAACCCTAAGGACGCTATAAGCCGATTGTGCCTTTGCCCGCGAACCTTCCGGACCTTCATAAAATGCCAACCCTTGCGATTACAAAATGCTTTTCGGACAACCAAAACCCTCAAATCCTACCCTAAAGCCCAAAGTCCTGAACCCTATAGGAGCCTGAACCCTAGAGCCTAAATCCTAGACCCTATGCATGCTACACTGCCTTTGCCTGCGAGTCTTCCGGACCTTCGAAACGCCCTTGAGGGATAAAATGCGTTCTAAAATTTAAATCCTCAACCCTAAGGCTTAAATCCGAAACCCTAGAGCTAAGCTCCCAAACCCTAATAAGGACGCTACAGTCCGATTTTTGCCTTTGCCCACGAATCCTGCGCACCTTCAAAACGCTATTCAGACAACCCTAAAACTCGCATCCTAAACCCTCAGGCTTAAATCCTAAACCCTAGAACTTAAATCCTGAACAAGCTAGCAGCTAGAATCGACTTTTGCCTTTGCCCATGAATTTTCCTGAAATTGAAAATGCTTTTCAGACAATTCCCAACCCCTCCCTAGATCCTTCTAACAGATTTCCAGGCGCATAACTCGATCCTTGCCTTCCCAAACAAAGCCCTGAGCTACAATCCGTTTGTCAGCTTACAATCCGATTTTTGCCTTTGCCCGCGAAAGCCCAGAGTGCCTTTGCCCACGAATGGGGCAAGGTTTATAAACCCTGATCGGTAGTGGGCAAAGGCAGAAAAAGGCAAAATGTGCCTTCGCCCACGAATTTGCTCAAGGGGGGGGGGGTGGGCCTTGCCTTTGCCCACGAATTGAACAGGGTTTAACCACATAATGACAAAGAGGTTTAGGCTCTAGGGATTAGGGTTTCGGTTTCGGCTGTAGGGTTCAGGATACGGGCACAGGGTTACTGTTTCTACATCCAAATAGCCTACCGTTTTTTTCGGACTTGGAAACGGACATCATTATGAGGAAGCCTACATGGGTAGGTTTAGGGTCCGGTTTCGGGCTGTACTGACTAGACAAGGGTTTTGAGGTATATTATGGTCAGGAAGTTTAAGGAACCCCGAGTAAAAGCACCAGTACTTATTCCGATCCTGAAACGATATTCAAGGGAGCCGGCAAATCGTGTTAACACCCTGATGTAGGCAATAACTCCCGGAAAGGCCGCCCTTTGGCACGAGATTGGATTGTATGCCAGGGAACTGTTGTTCAGCACAAAAGCCGCTAGACCCTAAACCCTAAACCCCGAGAAGCAATAAGAGCTTACCCCCTTGGGCTGACGGCCAGCCGAAAGCGGGGATTGCCCAACAGCAAGCTGCAGACCTCCGAGGGCACGTTTGTCGGTTCAACTGCTTATATCGAGACAGGCGCTTGTTGCCTTAGGGTGCCTCTCACAACTAGCTAAGATATGAATGCTGAAGAATTGTCTTTGAGGCAACGAAGAACCCCTACCAAGCCACACAAGTCTTCGAAAAAAAGGCACATGCGCTAATCTGCAAAAACATAAACTGCTTCCGGAGCCCTCCAAAGCACCAGCACCGTGCTTTTTGGCGCATGGTCCATGAACTCTATAGTCCTGCAAACACACGTAGATAGTGTCGGGTCACAAGAAGGCTTCGAAGCTATCTCTCTAGTCGGTCGTTTATGGTGCAGTTTTAGGCTCTAGCTTAGGGTTTGTGACCAGGTCTTTGGGCTTGCGAGTGTCCGGTTTGAAGCCTCGAAGCTGGAAGCCTGCATTGCCCAAAGCAAACCACCGACAAGAAGCCCTAACCAAAAATGCAGAAGGAGAGACAACAAAGCAGCTTGTCACTCGAATTCTGCGGAGTTCCCAATCTCTGTTTTCGGCTCTTACTCGCGCACGCAGCAGGCAAGGCTCCACATAATGGAAATCCACACAAGCAGCAACCGAGCTCCACATGCCCGCACCACCAAACAGCTTCGTCGCCACCATAGTTCTCGAGACAGGGTCGAGACAGCTTGGGGAGCCCTTCAAGCAAACCAGTCAAAACTGAACAACAGAGATGAACTCAAGCCCAACCCTAAACAGCTTTCAATCCATGGCTGCATGTGAAACTTCAACCGCGGCTACACTCTTCCTACTGCCCAGTTCAAAACCCAGACGCGTGGCGCCGTCTTGCAGCTTGCATTACAAACCCAGACTCAGCTCAAAATCTCTAGGCCATAACCCTCTTTACATCCCGAACAGCCGCGAGCCTCACGGCGACCCTGCGAGGCAGCGCAGTGCAGGGCTGTCCAGCCGTGCCAGTCCTCAAAGGGTTCGGATTGTAGAACCTACCAAACCTACATCCGTTCTTGCAATTCCGTTATCATATTTACATGCATATATAAATATATATACTTGTATATATGTACATCTATAAACAAATAAATAAATATACATATATATATATATATATGTACATGCATATATGCATATATACATATATACATGTATACATGTATACATGTATACATGTATACATGTATACATGTATACATGTATATATGTATATACGTATATATGTATATATGTATACGTGTATGCATAAGAGTATATAAGTATGTGTATATGTATATGTATATGTATATGTAGCCAATATTTACTGGAACAAGAATGATTTGGATATACAGGAGAGGCTGCGGCAACCTTCGGCCGAGTGAAAAGGTTTTTCGTCAGGGAAATGCTGGCACACCAGATGCGCAAACAACATTAACCGACCGAGGGTTGGTGTTTGGTGGTTTAGGGTTTAGGTTTTAGGGTTTGGGGTTTAGGTTCGAGGGTGTAGGTTTTAGGGTTTAGGATTTAGGGTTTAGGTTTTAGGGCTCACCATCACCAGCGCTCCTGCATGTTGGCGGCCGAGAATTTGGAACTGGCCTTGGTGGCATCGAGACAACATAGCTATGACAGCAGGGCATAGAACCCTTTTGGCACAGACTCGTTTTTGCCCGACATAGAACCCGAAACTCCCTAAACCCTAAACCCTAAATAAAAAAACCGAAACCGATTCGGGGTTCACGAGCTCGAGCAAGAGAAGTTAGGGCTACTCGTGGTTCGGGATGATCGGCCCCAATCTAGGGCAAATTCAGCTATGGGGGTTGGGAATATAAAGTATCAGACGTGCTGTCTGGGCATGGGAATTTAGGGCCGCCTCTTCACGCCGGTGGTGCAGCGCTTAGGGTGGAATATGATTTGGCTGACTTCTGAACCCCTCCTAAAGCTAAACTAGCATCCTTATTCTGGTTCATATGGTAGCCCAAAAAGTTAAAGTCCAAAGAGCCAGCCAGAAGAACGCCAAGATGAGATCGCTCTAATTTCTAAAGTATAAAGCTTGGGGCTTGGCGATGTTGCATTTCACGGATTGTAGGCTTCGGGGTGGTGGGCTCAGCGATGCCCAAACTCGCCGTCGCTGTCGCCCTCCATACCATAGCCCTGCACCCTAAACCCTACACACGCCTCCTAAAGAAACCCGTTTAGGGTTTTAGGTTTAGGGCTGAGGTTTAAACCCGCCAACCGAACCTACAGCTGAGGTTTGGAAGGGAAGCTATTTGGTGAGCACATGAGCCTCCGAGATCATCTGCAGGCCACACCCCTACCTAGAGGCTCAGAAGATTTACAACTCTTTTATCAGAGGTGGGTTTACTAGACTAGAAGTATCGCAGAAAAATCCAAGTACCCTCAACCCTAAACCCTAATTCCACATGCTAGGCCCCCTGATCCGATAAACGGCCTTCGACGCACCACAAAGCTGGGCTTCAGGCAAGGAGAAGGGTGCAGACCTGGCAGGGCCCCATTCATTGAGCTGCTGGGACTCAGGGGGTTCGAGATCCAGGACCTTTTTAGGGCTTGTTTTTTTGACACTCAAACTCGCACTTGCCAGCGGTTGACGGTTTCTAAACGCTGAACCCAAAAAAACCTGGGCTAGGTCCCGGAGTGCCAGGGTCTGGACATCGTCCGTTCGCGGTCGCGGGGTTTATGATCACAGCTCCTAAAGCCAAAGCTCCAGCGATAGGTGGGCCAGCAAGAACCAAAGTACACGAACCTTCGCCCAAAACCCTGAAACCACAACCCAAACTTTTTTACACCTGGACTTGATGAATGCCACACTCCACTGAGCACAGGACCAAGGACTCTGTCGAGGCAGCAGCACAGCCCTAGGCCCTAAACCGTAAACCCTAAACCACCGTGCAAATCTGATGCTTGACAGCCCCAGACCGCTGGGCCTTAGCTCTACTCTACATCTAAGCTCAAAGAAACGAGCAATGTGCCGGCTTGACTGCCGTGTGGCCGAGACCTCAGCTGAATTGGTGGGTTTAGTGAGATTTAGGGTTGAGGGTTTCAGGCTGTGCGGGTTAGGGTCAGGGCTTAGGGAATTTTAACCTGACAGTTTCGGCTTGATGGCATTGGTTAGGCTGTGGAACTTGTATGTGAGAAGTCTCCGTAGCAACATGACAAAGAAGTCGAAGGTTCGCTCGGAGTCAACCGTAGGGCTCTCGAGCGTAAGGCCTTAGTACTTAGGAGTTCTGCCTCGATGTCTGAACTCGGCTTGGGGTTTTGCGTTCAGGAACTTCAGGGTTCAGGGCTTGGCATGGGGCCTACCCTAAAACGCCAAAGCCCTAACACCCCAAACCGTTCAAACCCTGAACCCCTGGACGCTAAACCCCACCTGGAGGATCATGGGACTTTGTAAGTAGGGTCCCTTACCTACTAAGTACCCTAAGCAAAGTGACAAGTATATAGATATAACAATGATCACTTAACTTATACTCTACTTCTAACACTTTACGTAAGACCCCATATCCTAGTTAAGGACCTTGGTCACTACTCCATTAGCTCACACTAGGGACGGCGAGGGTTTAGAGGTTTCGAGGTTTAGGGGTATAGGGTTTCCGGCTTATTCTATTGAGGTTCTGTTTGGGTGTAGGGTGAAGGGATGATTCAGACGACTATTCTCTGGAAGCCCTATCCCTAAGAGAAACTCATGACATAGGCCGAAACCCTCAAACCCTTCCTCCCCTCGGCTTAAGCTTGAGTGAAGGGTCCCTTAACCGCGTGCTTCTGCAGCTGACAAACTCCGACTACGCCGCCTTCTTTCCAGGCTAAAAACCCAGTCATAAACCCTTAGCACACATCGTGCTGCATCTGTAGCCGAGCTATCGGCCTGCTGCTACGTGCAACGCCGTCCGCCCTGCATGGTCCTGGCATTCTTGCACTCAACAACATCGAAGACTTGAGAATCACTCGTGGGGTTTACGGATTTAGGGTTTCAATAGCGTTAAGTGGGGGGTTCGAGTTTGAGTATGCTCAAGGTGCGTAGTTCCAAGGGATCCTTGCGGTTGAGAGTTTGAGGCTTGTGCAGGCTTCGAGATGTTAAGATGTTTGTTGACAGTGGGGTGGGGGGGGGGGGTTGGAGTTTTTAAGTCTTTGTACAGTCCTAAGACGAGTTAAGCGTTTCAGTCGTTGCGAATTTTGGGCTTTGGGAGTGTGAAGGTGTAGCGCTGCAATGCTTTAGGGAGTAGAAATTAGGGTTCGCCAAGGCTGCAGAAGGACCTTTCAGGATTTGTGTGTTGTTCACGGAAATTTTGACGCCAGACTTCCTTGCAGGGTTCTGAAAGGCAGACCTTTCTTCGAGGATCCCTTGCCAAGGAAGTACAACTCATGATTTAGTGGATGTCACAGAATGCTCCAAACTGAACACCACCAGCCCAATGGCCCAAGAGTCTCACAGCCAAGCTCCAAATTCAATCCACAGAGAAGTTACAGTGTTCTAGGGATCATGGGACTTCAATCCTATCCTGTACTGCAGAACCGAGGCTGCAAAGTAAGGCTCTCGGGGATATTAGGTCCCTGGCCCGAAATCCTCAACTCGGAACTCTGCGGTTTAGGGTTTAGGGTTTAGGGGGTAGCTATGGGGCAAGATAAGCACTAGTTCGGGATGACAGGGTCTCACCCCCGAACCTTAATCAACCAGAGACCTCAAACCTTAAGCCCTCAACCCTGGCACTGACCCGTGAATTCTGCCTAGATAATCCCTACATGCTATACCACACATGCCTGTATGTTCGCATCTCGGAACTTCTCAGAGTTGAGCAGAGCCCTTGTCAACCAGGCTACTGTTGTAGGTTTGGGGCATTACACATGATTTCGGGCTTTTTGTCCTAAACCCTTTTTCAATCGGCTTGCAACATCACGCCAGAACAGCTGCCTAAACCCTATAGACCCTGAATTCGAAGTGGTGTAGGGTTGACGGGGGGTTCTTTGTTTGGGATTTGTGCCTATCTGAAGGCATCCTCAAACCAGAGCTACAGCCAAGGCTTCGAGGTTTAGGGCTTTGGGCTTTCATACAGGGTTCAGGGCTTAGGGTTAAGTTTAGGGCTTAGGGGTTGAGGGTTTATAATTTTAGTATAGGGTTTAGCGGGTATAGGCGCTGAGCGCCCTAAGGTTGAGCGACCTCAAAGCACCGTTGCCCAACTACCAGCATCACACTCGCCATTCACCTGAAACACATCATCACCAGATCGAGTTCCAGGGGTGAACCCGCTTGCAACTTTATCTTCACCGCTCAAAAGATGGGAAGCTTTCCAGTGCTCACCGCGTGTGGCTGCAACTTCTGTTGATCTAGTTGCTGGGGTTCACAAGTGCGCTTGGAAGTGGATTAGATTATAGTTCCCCGAAGTATCCAACCAGCAGGTAAAATCAATCCTAAGCAACCCCACAACATTAAGCTTTGTCAATAACGATGCCTGCGACAAACATGCCCCAAACCCATAACTTGCAAAGCCGTCTAAAATCCCAGCATGCAAGCAAGCAGGCAAGCAAACAACCAATCAAGCACTCAAAAAGAGTCGAAGACACACACACAAGCAAGCAAGCAAGCGAGCGAGCGAGCGAGAAAGCAAAGGAAGCAAGGAAAAGAAACGAGTCAACCATACAAAACCACAGAAACAAATACACAATAACTGACACTAAGACCATAAACGAAGCTGACCCCAAACTTTGCTGAGGCCGCCGCCGGACGACCAGGCTATGCCTACATGGGAAAACACAAACACGACATGGGCCTTAATATTTGTTTGCTTCGGGTTCCTTCAAAGACTTTAGAAGGTTCGATATATGGAACATAGTGATTCTTTTAAGGGCTACCCCCGTCCAGAAGCATCCCCCCCCAAAAGAAGTGCAACCACACCTCTCCGCAGCATATATGTAATTTACTATCGCAGCACCAAACAAGCCTTCTGCAGACACTTTGCAACATGGAGTTTTCCCCAGGACGAATCTGTTTTTCACTACCTGCGAACCCTCTAGCTGCACGGCTTAGCATTGGCTTCGCATCGGGGGTCAGGGGATAGAGATTCCGGCAGTCATCCCTACTGCAAACGAAAACCTATATCCTCTCAAGCGCAGAACAATCCTGAGATATAGACTATCACCCACATTCCAATGGAAGCCTCCATACGAGTTACCGTACATCACTCGATTGAGGAGTACGTAGGCACTTGCAGGATATTCGGGCTTAGAAAACAGGTCATAATCACTGGTTGACGTACGTGTAACTCGCCTTAGACTATGTCACCACTGTTTAAAGCACTGTGAAATCGAACAACTGAGCTCGGCGCCCTTCTGCAGCTGCACCGTGCAACGGCGTGCCACCATCTGCTGACCTGACTGCAGCTTTCCCGAGGCTTACCTTAAGGCTGCCATAGGTTGTGGTCAGAACTTAGAGTTTCGAGAGTGGGCTTAGGTTTTCGGCTTTGGGGCTGTGCCTACAAGGAACACACTCAAATAAGAAATGTGTGATCCACAGGTTTACAAACGGTGCCTACGATTCAACCCACAGAACTTGGCATGTTTCATCTTGCTGGGCATCGTGACGTCTCGTTGTCGATCTGGAACTCTTACAACCTGCCTCAAAACCTAAAGCCTAAACCCTAAACCTTCAATCCCTCAAGCCCTCAATTGCAGCCCTCAAGATTCAAGCCCCAGAGCGACCGGGCGGGTTCTCGAAGCATCAGCAGCATGGCAAGGCGTTGATCGGGGGGCAAGAATGAGGTACGTTCTCAAGGAGGTGTTCCATACTCTACTTCTGCAAGTACACGAATATTGCACCGGGGCAGGGCTGAAATAATCTCCTCAACGGTTCGCCGCAAAGTTGTGGCTGATTTGGGGTGCCATGCGAAAAACCCACCGTCACCAACCTTGAACCCTAAAGCGCAAACCCTCAGGCTTCTAAGCCTTGTAGACCAACCCTAAACTCCCCAAACCCTAAACCCCAAGCCCGAAACGACCACATTGCCCCGGAGCGCCTCATTGTGGCCAGTGGGCGGCGGCTGGAACCCATCCTTGAAACCATGGAGACCAGGGGTTTAGGGTTTAGGGTTAAGAGGTTTAGGGGTTTAGGGTACCAGCAATTTGGGGTTTAGGTACCAGGGGTTCAGGCGTGAGGGAACCTACGGCATGGAACAAGTCTCCCACCCTCCTAGCAGAATCCCCTCGAATTGTGGACGGTACCCAACGTCACCCAGAGCCCAGACATTCTGATATCACGATTGCCAACGAAACGCCATATGATATAATTAAAAGTAAGAGTTTTTTTCTACTTGGGCCCCGGGGCCTTTGAGAATTGAAACCCTTCCTAATCACTTCTCCCTGCTATGAAAAGGTAGCCCTTCGACTCGACATTTTTTCGGGAAGCATGTGCTTACCGTGTGCAAAACTTAGAGGCTAGACCCCCAATCTCTGCGGCCAAAGGGACCGGCTTCGCGGATGATCCAAAATGGCCAGCGTCGTTGACGGCTGGCAACGTGATCTCTCTCTCCAAACACCAAAGCCCCAAAACCCTGCCTGTTGGTGCAGGGCTGATTTGTGTTGTGCTGCTCGTGCTAAGCCATACAGGCCCTGACTGAAATATTTCGGTCAATGTTACCGGCATGCTGCTCTTATTTCTGCGGACAAGAGCTTCCAAAGAAAGAACTTACCAAATCCACCTGCAAGCTGCCTCCAAGCGGATCGTCAATAGTTCACTAAATTAGGACCCCTTCTCAAACCGCGGAAAGCAGGACGCACCCCCAACAACAACGAAGCTGACAAGGGGTCCGAAATTCGGGAACCCTTTCTGGAATCTTCGAAATCGTCCCAAACATCGCCACCAGCACCCAGCCGGACTTTGCAGCTGCATGCAGCGCCGTGTCACCAGCAAGGGAGGCGGTGCTGATGGCTGTGTTGGGGTTTTGGGTTCAGGGCCTGAGGGTTGAAACTTTAAACCTCGGGACCTAGGGTTTAGGGCTCAGAGTACTCTTTCGAGGGATCAGGGTTTAGGGTTCAGGGTTTAGGTTTTGAGGGTTCTGGGCCTCAGGATTACCTATAGTCTCCATTGTAGTTCCTTGTTTGGGTTTAACCAACTTTATATTAAGGGTCCTAAAAGGTAACCCCAAAAAGGAACTACAATGGAGACTATAGGCATGTCTTCACGAATTTAGGTTCTGTGCCTTTGGGGCTTCAGAGTCTCGGGCCGGCGGGGTTTGAGCAGCTTTAGGGGTGTACCTGGCCCCACGGCTTCCCAAAAAGTAGGGAGGCTTCAGGGTTTAGGGTTTAGGATTTCGGGTTTAGGATTTAGGGTTTAGGATTTAGGGTTCAGGATTTAGGGCTTAGGATTTAAGGTTCGGGAGCCCATGGCAAAATCCTTACCAGGCTTTGGACAAAAGCATCGGCTGTCCTCACGTGGCAATTCCAACAGAGCTTGGGGGTGCATAGCACTTTGGGCAGTTGATAGGTAAGTTTTGGGCTCTGGGTTTTAGGGCTCCCACAAGAAGTCCTATAAAGACTAGTATAGAAATTTAAATCGTTAGCCTTTAACCCTAAGGCCCTAAGCCCTAAACTCCAAGCCCTAAATCCCCAACCCCTAAAACCTCAGCCCTAAGCCCAAAACCCTAAGCTCGACAAACAGGACTACCGGAAATCCCACACCCCCAAAACCTGAGCCCTAACCCTAAGAAGAAGACTGACGGCCTGAGGGTTGTGTCCATGAGAAGCGGGTGATCCAAAAGGCGGCCGCAAAGCGTCGTCATGCCCTTTCGGGCGCCTTGGAAGCTCGGTGAGGACAGGCGATAACTAGGACGGTAGGACATTGAGATAATGCTGCGGCCAATGGAATTCGAATCACGCTTTGCGGCATACTATCGGATTACAGGATCAGGACTACAAGGGATGCGATTCATCACTAATCATTGAGACATCTATGTCAGTTTAAGCCATGTACGGCACCGAGTGTTGATTCTGACCTCTTGTGCCCGGCTCACTGCACTCTCACAGTTCTGCTTCCGCGTGTCCGGCGTTGAACTAAAGTAAAACATGTCTGGGGTGAAGTTTAGGGTTCTTGGTTCTTGGCATTATCGGCAGGATTTGACCGTCATCGGTTTGGTTTGAAACTCGAGTGTACTTCGCTTCGAAGACGTGACACGGAATCTAGATTCGCCTCTACGGCTGTGGGCTTCGATTGTAAGAGGCTCCTCCGCAGTGGGTCTCACTCATGATCATACCTTCTAAACACGTCCAGACCCCCACCAAAAACCAGACTCCCGATTGCGAACCCACTTACACAAAATGTGCGCACTCTTGCGGCCCTTCCGGGTGTCTACTTGGAAGACCAGGGACTTCGCATAAGCGGATGGTCATCAGTGCTGAAAAAACCAAGACAAAAGACCGCATAAACGCTCCAAGCCCTCCAAACCCCTGTAAGCCCCATAAAATCCTTGTGTTTAGGGTTTAGGGTTTGTTTAGGGCTTAGAAGGCTATACGCCTAAGCCTCGCAATCGACTTCTACTATTTCTGGTGCAGCTCAGGTCAAAATTAGGGCTGGGGGCTGGGCTTGCCGAGCCTTGGGTCGAACGGAACTTGTATGGTTAAACCAACCCTAAGGGTCCATGTAGTAATGTAGGGGCCTTAATAATTAGAATTGGGTTTTGTGGTATACTATACTTCAACTATCATGAGGAACCCCAAAACACCCTTCCCTTTGTCAAGGCCCGTACATTACCCAAATAGTCTATACTTTGGGCTCGAAGTGCCCGAATAGGGACCGCTTTAAGGGCAAAGTATATACTTTGGGTACAAGGACACTTAGGGCAGCTGTGTATTTAGGAGACGGTAACAAAAATGCAAACACCATGGTGACTGCAGGTAGGGCTTAAGTTTAGTGCTCAGGTTTTTTTTGAAGATTATTCAGGGTTTGGCTTCGTGGTTTACGAGTTCAGGGTTTGAGGGTCTCGGGATTGGGGTTTAATTAGGGTCTTGGGTTCAGGGTTGAGGATTGGCTCCAAAGACATATGCTTCTGTCCAAAACGGCACCAAGTAGGAAGTGCCCAAATGTAGGGGCCTTAATAGTTAGAATAGGGTTTTGGGGGTTCCTCATAATAGTTATAGCAGAGTATATCCCAAAAGCTGGACCTGATTTATTAAGGCCTCAAAATCCCCCCGAGCCCTAAGACGATGTCGGCATTTGGGCCCCCTGAGGGCCAGCTACCGTCAAGAAGCACAAGACTCTGTAGGAAAGCGGCCTTTAATATTGCAGTAGGGTAGCTTGATGTAAAGGGTTCCTATGAATCCAATAAATAAGGCTTCTATAATATAGGACCCTGATGATTAGAATAAGGTTTTGGGGTGTATTGAGGTGTAGTGATAGAGGGACGTTGGGGAGGGGGTAGCGGCATATCAACCCTAAAGCCTAAACACGAATTATTCCGACCCCTGTGGTACTTGAGGGCCCTGGGACTTCGGAAGCCAGTGGCTATGGAGCACCCTGAGCTGAAGATATCCAAACAATACTTGCTCTCCATATATGAAGTATCTGGTACTAAATCTTCATGTCCCTAAACCCTAAATACCCCAAACACAAAACCCTGAAACCCGGAATTGTGCCCTGATCTGTTTTTGCGCCTGGACTGTGCCTGCGGCGGTCACTGTGACACAAACTAGGAGCGTCTCAAGACACACCCCCAAGACTATCGTAGACTTGAGTGTAGGGCTTATGGTTTATGGAAACCTTCCCGGAAGCCCAAAACAAACACATCCCAAAAGCCCCGCCCGAACAATACAAATCCAAAGTCTGCACCGTTGCCTCATATAGGGGCCTAAATAATTACCAATACTATTCTGGCGGCTCCTTATTCTAATTGTAGTAAATTGGGTCCCAAAACCCTCTTCTAATTATTGAGGCCCTGCATTAAACCCCAAGACCTACCAACAACGCTCTGAGATGCTCCCAGACTTTCACAGCAACGCCCCTACGAGTCTTTCAGTCTTTCGCATGACGCTCGCATACAAACACTTCACCGGGTCGTAGAGCGGACTCGTTCTTTGCAAGAGTCTACTATCAGGTTTCAGCACTCACCACGATCAGGTTTAGGGTTTAGGGGTTTAGGGGTTTATACTATTGGGGCTCCTGCGTTCACGCAAACTACCGTCAACAGCTCCGTCTCTGTTCTTAAGGGAAAGTCCGCAACAAGGTCTTCAACCTGCCCGAGCAGATCCGAAACATGTGGTCTCTGACTTACCCCGTGTATCCCCACAACAGTACCCCTGAGACTCGAACAGGACTCACCTGGCATGACACTGAAGCATGTCCGAAGCTCCAAAAACTTGTGCTTGCCACACACATACATACATCCATAGATACATACATTCATACATATATATATATATACACGCAAATACATGTACACATATCGGTTTATATGTCTATAAATAAACATAAATAAATATATATATATATACACACATGTACACATGTATGTAGGTATGTGTATGTGATACCTTGTAGAAAAAATGTGTTCGACCCCTTCGAAGCCCCAAACCTCCGAAAGCAACGTGCAGAGCTCTACATCCCGGCTTCTTGAGCAAAAGCGGTGGCAGCTGGGATCGTTTGCCGTCTTGGCTGGCAAGACATTAGGGTTCATGGCATGCTTTAGGGCTTCCGGTGTGAGCTTGATTTTATAGGGCCACTTGGGCTTTAGGGTAAGGGCAGAACCACTGTAGGAACAACTCCTGCTGACCACCGGCCGTGCAGCTCCTTTCACTATCGCGCCATGAATGCCTGCACTGTCCAACGAATTCCAGGATCGAGCTACTATAAGGGCCTGAACAAAAAAACATACTATTTTTTGGGGGCTCCTTATTATGGTATAATACATCCCAAACCCTATTCTGACTATCAAGGCCGCCATATTAATCAGCAAGGATTGGGACATGTTTGACTACGTGGGTAAGGTAAGGCTTTAGATTAGGATACGAGGGCAGCGACGGGCTTCGATCCGCAAATGCTGCATTCCAAACAAAACCCGCAACGCAAACCAAATATAGTCTCCAAGACCTAAACTTTAGCGAAGGATCAACAAAAACAGGAAGGCGGCGCATGTTCAACTACTCGTAAAGCTATTGCATATAAGTAGGTCTCACAACGTATCCTCAGCAGGGATCTCTGATCTACTGAAAAGCGATCAACTAAAACCTCCGAACCTTTACAGCACCTGGGTCCCGGCCTGAAGCAACTAGGAGTAGTGCCTTCCATTCGGACTCAGATACCCTCCTGCCGAGTTGATAACTTCGTCCTCCAAGTGGGGCTGGAGTAGGACCAGGAGGATGAGGTAGCTGGGGTTCAGCGTACGAAACCCTTAACCGAACTCAGTCAGGGCTGACCTGACACAGAAATGATGAGGGAACAAGCATTCCGCATCAAAATGCTGAAAAGTGGTTCTGTAGTTAGTCAGTTCGAGTTCAGGGGGCCGGCCCCATCTCCACCAGCCTCGTACGAGCCACCCAGCAACAACTCGACATCACGGCGCAGTTCCTGCGTGGCCGTAAATGAAACTCGTAGCCTCAACCTTTCAGACTTTCAGAAAGTCTGGATATGAAGCTGGGGCAAGGCCCTACAGCAGAAGGTTGCACATCGACGCTTCGGAAGAAACTCGACAGTCTTTCCCTCTCAGAAACAAAATTGGAAACATGCCTGAACTGAAGCAGTAGACAGTCCTGAAATCCTGCGATCATGAGCACCGCCCAAAGGATTCGAGATCTCACTTTAGACTTTTGTACACAAACCTCTCTGGAAGGCAAGGCTCTGAACATCGCACCTTACACAACCAACATCCATGTTATGACACGAGCCGCCTCAGGAACAAACTCTACCCCTAGGCCGTGTCAAGTAAACACTTGCAAAGCTCAAACCTAGACTCTACCCTGAGCCCTGAAACCCTTAACCCGCAAAGCCTGTATCCCTTTTTGGGATTCCCTAATAGGATCCTATAAATATTCGCCACAGAAAGGAACTACTATGGGGCCTATGTGTAAACCCCATAGGTTACCACAAGCCCAGATCCCGCCACTCCGGGTGAGACTTCCTCGCCTGACGAGTCAACACCCAGCCACGCCTGGGTGTCTTGCGCATCCGGCATACCCCAAAGCCCCATAGTAGTTCCTTTTTGGGGATTCCCTCATAGGATCCTGAATGTAAGCCACACTGAGGAACTACTATGGGGCCTATGGGTAGTGCATGCAAAGGCTTTTAGGGTTTAGGATTTTGGGCTGCGCGGCCTTACGTGGTTAGGATTTACTGTAGGCTCTGCTCAAAGGAGCCGTGGACCTACAAGTATGTGGGCGGGGGAGGGTTCCGAGAGGCTTCATCCTGCGCCATGAAGGCTTGTCACTCAGACTTGCCAGAAGACGTCTTGGTTACGCGATCCGTCGGCATGAAACAATACATTCATTACATGTCGGTGCAGGACCCTGGCCCGATGATGCAATCCGAACAGAGTCGTGTGCAATGTAGGAGAAAAGTCTCAATGCCTGGGATTCACGGGTCGACCAAATTGAGAAGGGGACGCATCTGCTAATGTAGAGGCCTCAATCATCAGAATGGGGTTTCGGACATATTGTAAAAAAACTGAGGGTATTGGTAACCACCCGGGCCTCTACACTCCGAGTTTACACTTCCCAGTGGCTGCGAATCATGGACACATAGTAGCCTCGATGTCCCACACCACCTTAAGGACAAACAAAAACAAGCTACACCTCCAACCTGAAAGCCCCTACGCCAGATTTCGCCGTGAACCCTGGAGTAACTGGTCCTAAAGCCCTAGGCCCTAAACCCTAAACCCTAAACTCTCAGAAGATCTGAATGTCTCGTCCCAGCAGCTTTACAAGCCGCTCGAAGTAGGGAGCCTGAGCACAAGCGAATGTAATAGGGGCTCCTGACAGACCATAGCGAAGGTTGTGACACTCGCCTGGTACACTGCTCGATTTGTGCGTTAAGGTTTAGGGCTTAGAACTCCTCGTTTTTTGAAAGCCGACCTTACGGATTCAGAGTTCAAGGCTTTAGGTTCCAGGGGCTTCGGCTTTCGGGTTTCGACCTTCGCAAACCGCACAAGGCAGACGAGGCTTTGTTTCGACTTTCGGAGTTCGAGCTTACGGCTTGGAGCCTAACGTAGGGGCCTTTATGATTACAATGGGGTTTCGGGCGCCTTTGTAGTCTGAATATAATAAGGAACCCTATAAGGGATAACATTGGAAGTATTTAGGCTTCTATAGTATAGGGTTTGGGGTTGGACTCCCGACTTGGCTGGGAGGAGGGGCCACGCTCCCCACAGGAGACATGACTCAACTCTTGACAGGCCACATACATGGCGCCTGGGGAACCCAATACCCTGTAAATGAGGAGTGTTCCGTTCTTTCTGGGTGAATCTTTGATCTGAGCCGATTCAGGGGATATGGCTTGAAGAAGTCTCTAAGCTTCAGCCAGTGCATTCTCCTACATTAACAGCTTGCAGAACTCTGGGATTAAGCCAAGGCTCCATGTGCGTTTCTAGTATATACTGAGGCCTATGCCTAAGCATATGCTATATAACTACATGGAGCCCTTGGGCCCTAAACCCCGAACCCTAAATCCTAAACCCTAATCTAAGGGTTATGTAGAGAAAAGAAGAGCCCAACATGTAAGGCTAGCAGCCAGCGCTTGGCCGATCACTTCTCTCGAGTGGTCCCATTTGTACAGCCTGATGGTTTGAGGGTTTAGGGTTTAGCATTTCGGGCTTAGGGGCTTAGTTTAGGGTTTCATAATTTTATGACTCAGGGTTTGCGGTTTCGTTTTGCGTTTAGAAGTTGCGGAGGTCTTAGGGCAGAGGAAAATTGGAACCCCAAGCCCACATCTCTGACCCATAACCCGAGACGCACCACAAAACCTTAAACCCCAACAGCTCTACCCATAGAACCCATCGTATTTCCTTTTTGGGGTTCATATTTAGAACTATAAGGTAGTCCCAAAAAGGAACCACTATGGGGCCTATGCCCATCCCCCTAAAATCCGAACATCCACGGCGGAAAAGGGCTGGAGGCTTCAAGTCGAATTTTGGTGCCTTTACGCTCTCGCAACTCGGACTCTGCCAGACGAGGTATCTGGTTGGACGTTTAGGGTTTAGGGTTTAGGGCCTCTGGCAGGTGCGGTAGTCGTCTGTCTCTAAGTGCTTTTGCTACTGCAGGGGCCTAGGCCTAGAAGTAATAATGAATATATAAGGTTTTGGGGTAGGTTGCTGCAGCGGCCTGAAGAAATAATGAATCTAAGTTCTAAGGTTTTGGGTGTAGGTTAGCTACAGCAAGGGGCCCAAACCTTCTTCCTCCTGTTGCTCCTGTTTGTGCTGTAAAATGGCACCATCATCAATCACAGCTTTGCCCCTGCAACCTTGGCACTGCACTCACCTTCTCTGGCAGAAATCTGGTGATCAATGTGCCATCTTGCGTCGTGACTGAGACCACTTGTTCCCCGTTTCTCGCATTCTTGCCATTGTTTGTTTTTAACTCGAATGGTGTTTCAGTTACGACTACTAGTTTCACAACACCAGCTTCTTCTCCATCATTCGTCTGCACCCATTCCGCCCCTTCCTGGAACATGTGCCGTGGATAGGGTCGCGCGTGCGGCCACAAGGATCTGGGCCCCCGAGGCTGCGAAATTGGGAAATAAGACGGCGGGCCTGAACAGCCCAAACAGGGCTACAGGGCTTAATGCTTCGGGCCTTCATGGTACTAGAGAACGTGAAGGAAAGCAAGGCCCACCATTGGGGGTAGTATCCTGTAGCCCGACAGTGCTAGCCCTGAACAGCCCGGCTGCAATCCAAGCAATCAGAAGCCCCTCAACCCCGTGGTGAAGAAGCACTCTACTTAAGTCTACTTCTGAGTTGAGAAGGGATCCTTGCCTCTCGAACTCCTTAATGTCACTACGATTCAGCTTTCTCGGCAAACTTCGGAACGTGCAACGAAGAGGGCTCCTTTTTGAGGGATCGTTGCTTTGCAACCGGGGCCTCAAATCGCGAACTCCTAAATCCTTTCTCCTCCTTCTATATCCGCAGCACCACCAGCACACGCACCCTAAACCCTTTTTGCACCCGGTCTGCCGCAACTCTACCGGGAAAGACCCTATAAAGCCTAAAGCCCTAAACCCAAGAGAAAGATCCTAAATCCGAAAGCCCTAGAAACCATACAAAAAGAAAGCCATGAGCCCCAGTCGTAAACCAACTTGCATTTCGAAATCCCCAGTCAACCCCAAGCCCTACATGCCCTAAGCCCTACACTAACAATGTACTACCTGTAAAGGAAGTCTTACCGGAACCTAAACCCCTAACCCCTAAACCCCTAAACCCCCAAACCCCCAACCCCCAAACCCTAAACCTCTAAACCCCCTAACCC
>CAJNDV010031099.1:12213-31439 GCA_905221635.1 Symbiodinium sp. CCMP2456 | reverse complement strand
TCAAGGGACTTAGCAAGTAGGGTTATAAGTTATAAGCGTCTTGGAAACTACGGTTACAAGTAGACATGACCATAGTAACCTCGTCGCGAACCTACTTACTAAGTCACTAAGTCCGTTGATCCTCTTCGTAGGCATTGGAGGGTTAGGGTATGGCTTAAACCCAGAAAACCCTGAACATCTCAGTCACAACGAAGAGCCAAACCCTACTCGCCCAGAGATCCCAATACCTCAGAAATAAGGAAGATACCTTAAACCAGAATACGAAGCCCCCTATAATTTCATGTTAAGGGATATGTGTAGTTCGGGGATAGTTTAGGGTTTTGCTTCTTGTTCAAAGCCCAGTTTCAAAGGCTCTACAGGCTTAGGGTTTAAGGTGAAAGCGCGTTGACCCTAAACCCTAAACCCCAAAACCCTAAACGTGTGACTCTCTAGGGGTCCGGCCTTAGCTGTGAAGTGCGACAGGCATGTAATCTAGGCAATCAGGGAGTTTTCGAAGATAGGGGGTACCTTATTTTGGGGTCCTTATAATACGGAGTCCTATTATTTAGGGTGCTATATTAGGGTCCCCTATTTTCGGAAACCCCCATCAGGGTTTATGATCTGAACAACACTCTGAACAACCCTGCACGGCCGTAGTCTCTCGCGAAATGAGATTGTGTTCATGCCTTCGTCTTTGTCATGCGTACTACTGCTCCTAGTTCTCAAGCATGCTTCTCCTCACCCCCCTCATTCTCATTTCACACTCCATTGCTGCTGTTCTACGCTCCTAATAACCTAATACCGCTGGCTATCCTGGATTCGCTCTTCTGGCGAAGGAGAACACTTGACTCAAACTCCAAGAACTTGAGGCATCTCACAACCTTCGATTCTGCATACCACACCGACCGATCCACACCATAATTCTACAGGAAGTCCGAATTTCATTCTTTAGGGTTTAGGAACATGAAGCCTCGCAACTGTCAAAGCCTACGGCTGTCGGCTTGCATTGTGTTGGGCTTTACGGTCGGGGTGCTAGCTGCTAGCGAGGCATTAAGCAACAACTCTTACCTCATGCGCTCCCGAAGTAACCCAGAAGACTGACCTTCAGCTCATCCTTGAACACACTTGCTGATGTGCGTCACTGTGCTGAGCAGTGAAAGCCGTGCCTGAAGAAGGCGGGATTTCGAAGTTCGGGGCTCAGGATGTAATGTTCAGGACGTTTCCCAGCCGTAAAAGCCCTGAGCCAAACTCTACGCTTTAAATGGCACCAAATAGCCTAGTCTTAAACCCTACAGCAACCCGTGCACTGAACAAGCTAAACCCTACAGTGTCTCCAGGCCGGCAGGCCTTGAGCCCAGTCAGACCCACTCTCTGATCTAATTGCCACCTACTAAACTGTCCCAACATGGGGCCTTAACGCTTAGAATGGGGTTTCGCGGTAGTTTTCTCGTAAGACTCAAGAAGAGCTACAAGCGGGGGCGACATGCTTAAGTACTCAAACCTGTGAGGCACAGAACATACCAAACCAGCATATAAAGGATCCTTTGGCGATGTCCGTCCAGGGATAAATATCTTGATCGAGGCTCTATTTAGCAAATCCTTGCCTTGATTGAAGGCCAGTTTGGAAGGTAGTTCAGTGGTTTCCGTTGTTTGTTCTTTTATTTGTGGAAGGGGGGCATTGTTACAACGCAACAATTAGACGTCTATGTCGCGCCCGAAACTCCGACACTCCCCGTTTCCTCGGCGTGATCAGTCAAGGGTTTCTGCATGTTTAAGCTTGTTTACAGAGGTTTGAACCGGTGATCACGGTGGATCTCTACAAGGTTGCAGAATTTGGAATAGGCGTTGTTTAGGGTTAGGATATTGACATATCCAGAACATTGGAGTGCAATTGGGGGCCTTGTCAGCTGGGGGGTCGGGGGGGGGGTGCGGTCGCCAAAAAAAACAAAGCCATGCACAGGCTTGGGTAAGTTCGAACCCTGGCCGAACTACCCACTGGAGGCTGCGCTAAACCGAAGCCCAAGAACTCTGCCCGAGGTGCCGAGCATCTCGACGCGCATTTTCGTAAGCTCCTCGACAGCATAAAGAATTCAGAGTCTAAGATAACGGCCATGATATGCACAATAGGGTTTTGCATGTAGAGGTTAGACTACTTCGGGCTCAAGGTCCAGGGCTTGGGGCTTAAAGTGTTCATGTTGCAGCTTTCTGGCCACTGATTGGCCAGGGAAGTTTGAAGCATCCTGGCCTGCAACCGTCTTTCCGAGAGCGGAGCCATAAAGCTGAAACTGGGGCTGTGGGTACAGGGCTTAGGGCTTTGGAGTTCCTTTTCATGCAAAGCTTCAACTTCAGGCTTCCCACCAAGACTACCTCCAGTGTGGTTCCTTTTTTGGGGATCCTATAAAGTGACCCCCCAAAACGGAACTGCAATGGAGACTGCAGGTAGAGAACTTTTGCAGGTGGCTTGCCTCGTCGCCCGGGAGCTACACCCTGAACCTTGTTGCAGTGGGGCGTCCATACCTTTAAACCCTAAGGGTCCGACATAGCGCCCCAGCCCTGAGGGCCCTTGGGGTCCTCAATGATGGACGGGTTGTTGCAGTACCTGGGCACAACGCCGAGGGATCCGGGCCGAGGTCTTCAATTGCAAGGCCAAGCCAGTATTGAAAGCCCCTTTCAAAACAGGGTAACCTGGCTCTGACCCAAAGAAATCCTGCCGAGCAGGTACACATATCCAGAATGCCTGACAAAAGTTATGGCAACGGAAGCACAAGCATCCTGTTGCTGATGGCGGTGGTGATGATGACGAGGAAGGGTATGATGACGACATATGACGACTACGACGACGACGACGACGACGACGACGACGACTGCGACGACGATGATGGTTGTGATGATGTGATGACTGTGCAGGCTTGGCGGCAAGGGAAGATGCCGACGCCAAAGATGATGATTCTGTACACTGCTGTTTTTATGCAGGCCGGTAGCCAGCAGAAGGCACAATCACAAATGCCGCAGCAGCGTAGCAACGCATGCTCCGGGCTTTCTCTGCTGCACCAGTATGCCGTGATGATCTCTTCGTAGCTAGAATTAGCAACGAGAGCCCGAACAACCGAGCGGCCACCAGCAGCCGTACAAGTGCAAGTTCCGGGTCTTTTGCACCACGACCTGGCGGTGCTGGGAATGACTCACTGACGGTCCACTTGTTAACGCAGGTTAATGCTGTATTTTCGGTTCGGGGTTTCCGATTTACCGTCAAAAAACGCTACACTTCAAGGTTAACCTGCCAAGCGTTGCAGAATCATAGAAACCTGCAGAACCTTAACTATTTCAATAGTCGAGGTCGGGCGCGAGGATCGCAGAACCCTGAACCCTAAACTTTTTGGGTCTCCCGGGGTTGGGCGCTTAGGATCTACATGCTATGAAACCCTCAGGGCTCACATTTCCATGGCTAAAGTACCAAGGTGCTACCACTACTGACATTTCAGGTCGTAAACACGGCTTCTAGGGTGCCTTACTCTACTACTCGTGTTGGAAGGGGCCTTTGTTGCTCAATGCCTTTGCAAGCTCATACCAGAGTCCCAGCTGCCGAGAGAAGAGTGCGTCGGTATTACCACGAGGAACGCCCAGCGACCAATTCAAACACAAATCCAGAATTGAGGGCTTGAGGGTGTGGAGTCTTAGTCGGAACTGCCACAGACGGATTCCACGAAGAGTACCGTCGTCACCCTTCACAACAGCACCAGGCGGGGAACAAAGTCCAGCTAGGTGCGCATGAATGCAATCTGCTATCCACTAGCCTTCTTTGGTCGTCCTTACCCACATAACTAGACTGGCAAAAACCAAAGCAACCAAGCGAGCAACAGCCAAAGGGAAAAGGCGTGATGGGAAAAAGTGAAACCGTCGCCGAAATAACAGGCTTCATTCACTCCACTGCAAATCAACCTCACCTATCTAGATGATGTAGAATGTAGAAGATGCATGATGCCCTTACCTCTCGGTTCTTTTTGGGCCGTCTTCGCCCCATGGCTCATCTGCTAGGATTCGGCTCATGGAGAAAGCCGGGTGGGTGCGCGGGTCGGAGGCGAACCGTTGGAAGCGGCGAGTCTGGGCCGATGGACCCGCAGCGGCCGTCGACTCCTCAAGCGCCAAGCGAATCATACGCCCCGAGGAACGCGCCCTCCCCAAGAGCAGAAGGAGAACGAAGGCATCGTAGAACAGCTGGCAGAGGATGGCTGGATGTGGCCCAAACTCCGCCAAAATCAGCTCAGTCATGTCGGAGACTTGTGAAAGCAATGCGGACTCCTTGGCCTCAGCCTCTGAAGCAGTGAAAGACCGAGACTGCCACAGCCGGGTCTTCGCGGACAGCTGCGCATCGAGCGCGGCGAGCCGTAGTCGCAGCTCGTCACTTCGCCCCGTGGACTCCGATTTGCACGCGGGGCAGCAGCAGGAGAAGCGCCACCTCCTCATGAGCTGCGCCTGCCTCTGCTCCTGTGACAAGAAGCCAGGCACGTAGCAAATGCAAAGCTCCTCTCCCGGCTGGATGGCTCTCGTTGCATGCAGCACCATGAGACCATCCTCACCCTGCCAGGAGTGAACAACATTGGGCCGGCAGCTGTGGTTCATCCTCGAAGTTTGCGGAAAGAGCATCGCTTGCCCTTCGCAAGACACCGCATTGGTGCAGAAGACCCCAGCTGCCGTCTTCTCCCCCTCCGTGAAAGCATCTCCGAGTGCCCAAAATCTTGCTTCCTCGTCGCTTCGCAAGCATTCCACCTGCTTCCTGAGGAGCTCGTCCAGCGCCTGCCAAGCGGTCTGGTCCAAGGCTGAGGTTTGCTTGGTGTCCATGCAGATCAGCGGGGCCTCTTGCAGCACGCGGTCGCCCCGACGGATCAGCACCGTTGCCAAAGCGCCAAGGCCTTTGCCATCAATGGCTTCCACTGTGAAGCCCACATCACCTGCTGCAGACTGACAAGCCGCCAGCTGCCGCGATGAGGCTCGCGGCGCCCTCTTAAGACCGGCAAGCAAGGACGCAAAGCAGAGGGCGGCCGGCCTCATCAACGTACCTCGTTTTCTTACACCATCAGTCTTCCAGCAATGCCAGACCCCGTGATTGCTGGCACAAAAAGGGATGCTTGAAAACACCTGTGAGAACACTGGCGAGCCCCAGTGTGCCACAGCGGCCATGTTCCAGCTAAGGAAACCCCATCCCGACTCGTCGATCGACTTTCCCTTCCTTGGGCATCGCCTCGTTCCTCTCCTGTTTTCAACAGGGCCTCGTGATGAAGTATGAGTTCCTGACACAGAGTAAACTATCTAATAATCTCAGCCCGAACCTTGTACTTCCAATGGTTTCCGATACTCTCTACCACCCGTACACCGTGTGGCCACAAGCATGCCTTACGACTTACAAGTCTTGAGCCGAAGTCTTTGGATGTTTCGTCTGATTTGAGGTATGACACTTACGGTATAAGTCTTGCTCGCGGGGTGATGGGACAAGCTCTAAAAGCACGCCGGAAAGAGTCTGATAAAACCATTGGGCCAAAGTCCCTTGTCCACCTAGGCAAAAAAACGAGACCGTGACAACGAAGGGCGGCTTAAAATTGGTGGTTTCCTGCTTGCTCCCACCGGTATCGAGGTAGGTCTCCCGGAAACCCTACGGATCGGTTGCTGACTGAGTCCAAGGCGGTGAGTTCGTGCTGGTTGGCCCTGCTGAGCACCTGGGAATTTCAACAGCTTTTCCCAGATCCCAATGCTCCTGAATAAGGAATATACCTGAAACCCTAAATTTAAGCCCTATGGTTAATGGTCTAGTCTATACTTTATTCAAGGGGTGTTGGGATTCCTGCGTTCTATAGTGACACGAGGGTCTCAACTGCAATAGGGTTGAAGGGGTGAGATTAAAACATCTTTTTGCAGGGATCCCTGGGGAGTAGCTGGGAAAGTTGCGGATTACCAGATTAAATACGCCCTCGGAGCCCTCCACCCGGACCTTGAGCGGATTCTCGGCCACTAATTAGTTATTCAGCAACTCCAAGGCCTTACTTCGGTGCTTCAAGGCATACACCACGAAAGCTGTGCTCCTAGACAGAACCCAAACGCCGAAGAACACATCCCAGCATAATGCTCGAAAACTGAAATCGGACATTGGTATCACATGATGCAAGACATCTATTGGGTCCTCAGTATCTCCTTAACCATCAGGGCACCCTTTTTGCAATTGTTCAGTTTTAGTAGGGAAACCCCAAGATAGAAAAGGGTGAAAGGGTACGGTTACTGCTGGGGGCGGCGGGGGCCCTAGTCCAACCCTCAGCTCTGACAGCAAAGCTCCAAGGGGCAGTCACCAGGAACTTCACTTTGGGAAAGCGAGCACACAAGGCCTGAAAGAAGAACAGTCTTGGATAGGCAGACATGCTATCACTATGATTAGTATTATTACTCGTCTTACTGTTGTGTATTATTGCCGTTCTTAATATATCATTAGTAGAATAACCATTACTCGTCGATGGCGTCCGCGTGCTGGGTCTCTAAGGTTTACGAGCTAGGGCTCTGCACTCGGAGCTCGGGCTTGAGTTCAGAAAAAAGGGGTACCTTGTGTTGGGGGAGTCCTTATAATAAGGATCCTACTATTTGGGGTACCTTATGTTGGGGTCCTTATCATAAGGATCCTACTATTTGGGGTACTATATGAGGGTCCCCTATTTTCGGAAACCCCCACTTCATTCTGTTGGAGCAAATCGTCGTCATCACCGCCGCTACCCCAGTCGTCTAAAGCTATGCCATGGTGCTGCATTGAAAATTCTGACTGCGGAACCTCAAATAATATGCCCTCTACCATGACCCTTATACCGTAAACCTAGCTTAGCCCCAAATCCAGAACCTGAAACCTTGCTGTAAATACCCTTGGAAGACACCATAAACAACCGTAGCCCTACATCCAAGACCAGGAATCCCCCAAACCCTAGACATGGCCTGCAGAGATGCCACGTCCGCCGATGCGACACCATCGCCTTGCCAGTCTATTGGTAAACCCAGAGGGTTTAGGGTTTACCGTAGGGTTCAGAATTCAGAGCTTAGAGTTCAGGGTTTAGGGTAGTTTAGGGATCCTGAAACCCCGTACTTATAGGGTGGCGTGCCAGGTTTGTAGAAAGGGTTCGCAACCAATACCCCTTGTATAAACGACAACCGGAAAGCAGAGAAAGGATGCCGCAATCTCAAGGCTGCTCCCTTCTTAACTCTGAAACTTAAGGGGCACTGGGCTCTTTAGTAACGGATCGGACGATGCAGCACGACATGACAACCATGGGACTTATAATTACAGATCGCTCGCTCCTGAAACACAGTAGTAGTAGTAGTCGTCGTCGTCGTCGTGGTCGTAGTAGTAGTCGTGGTCGTAGTAGTAGTAGTAGTAGTAGTAGTAGTGCAGTAGTCGTTGTAGTAGTCGTCGTCGTAGCAGTAGTAGTAGCAGTAGTAGTAGTAGTAGTAGTAGTAGTAGTAGTAGCAGCAGCAGGAGTAGCAGTAGTAGTACTGTAGTAGTGCTGCAGCACCCGCAACGGCACTAAACGCCGCAGTCATGGTCTTCAGAAGCCTGAATATGCTAAACCAACCCTAAACCCTAAACCAAACCTAAACCCTAAACCTACATGAAGCCCCAGGCCTCCGCAGCAAGGGTCCAGATCTGGTGACATGCCCCGCCATGCTCCGAGCTTCCTCGGGCTTGACACTCTACGGTCAATGTAGGGGCCTTAATAATTAGAATAGGGTTTCGCGGCCCATTATACTGTACTTACATTAAGGAACTCTAGGGAATAATATAGGTAATTATGGTGGCTTCTATATTGGAGATTTTTGGGTTCAAGGCTTTGGGTCATGGTTTCTGGCTCAGGCGTTCCGAAGATCAGTGTTTATAAGGAACTAAGACGTGGAGCTCGGGTGTCAAAATTTGGGCCTTATGGTTTAGGGTGTCAGGTTCGGGTTTGACGATTTTAAGTCAGCACCGCTGACGAAGAGACAACTTTGGTGTAGGGTGTGTTTATAGGACGAAAAACAATGTGTAAATGCCTGGAGCCTCCGGTATGCCAAGTGGCAGAGCAATCGGCAAGCCAAGCTCCTGGAGACGGTTTTTCGCAATAAGGACACTCGACCCTCGGACAGAGAAATGGTTCGGGGATTTAAAACCTGCATGAAAAGGACTTTCTCTAAATATAGTTTCAATCATTTTTGGACGGGCAGGCCAAGCTGCTTGCAGCAGCAGAAGCAGTAGCAGCAATAGTAGCAGTAGCAGTAGCAGTAGCAGCAGCAGCAGCAGCAGCAGCAGCAGCAGCAGCGGCAGCAGTAGCAGTAGCAGCAGCATGGGCAGGAGCAGGATCAGCAATTGGCAGTAGCAGTCGAAGTAGCAGTAGCCGCAACAGTAGCAACAGCAGTAGCAGTAGCAGTAGCAGTAGCAGCAGCAGCGTCAGCAGAGCAGGAGCAGCAACTCGGAGCAGCAGTAGTCGTAGTAGTAAAAGCAGTCGACGCAATAGTACCAGTAACAGCACCTGTAGTCGTGGTAGTAGTAGTAGTAGTAGTAGTAGCAGCAGCGGCAGCAACCGCAGAAGTGGCAGCCATAATAATACGGATTACTAATACCAACACCAATATTTGCACGGTACTACTACTACTACTACTACTACTACTACTACTACTATTACTAAGGATAATATTGATAATATTGCCAATGCTAGTACGGATGCGCGCGCTATACCAATAATACGAATGTTGATACAAATTCTCATACTAAAACTAGCTCTAAGAATAAGCAAGGACTATGACATAAACGAGAATAACAACGACAGCGACGATGGCGACGACCACAACAACAACCCCCAAATCATCAGCGCACTCACTGCGAAACCAGGCATCTTGTGACCGGCTGTTCTGCTTCCACTGTGAACATATATACATGTACATATATATATATATGTGTAATATGTGTTTAGATGTGTACGACGTCGTGCAGCGTATGCCATGAACTTACTCTTGGAAAGGGATGTGAGTCACACTTTTTTTGCCCTCCCCTGATCTGGACTCTATCCTTGCCACTCACTATAGCAGTGGCCGTGGCCTACACACCAGGTTGTCCTGTCTTAACGGTGGGCAGAAAATGAAAACTATTAGGCGAATGAGGCGCGGCCAAAACCCCCTACGAACCACAATCAGCGCTGGACCTTGCTAATCTATAAGCCGCATGTCAATTTCAATTTGCAGCTTCGACAGGGCCAGCGTGGGGCCTGACCTCACCTGAACCAAGCCCAAGTAAATTTTGGGAACTTGGTTGAAGCTTTGAGGCTTTGAGTTAGGGTTTCGGTTAGCATCTACAATTTAGGGTTGATATTTAGTTAGTTTACGTGACTGACGGTAAGCTGGGCTTTGAGTTTGGGGGCTCAGAATTCAGCAGAGTATTGGGTCATGCTTCGGATATAAATGCTACAACCTGACCCCGGAAACCCAGACCCTACAATTTGCAACAACTGGTAACCACCAATAAGAACGCAGTGGCCTGTCAAAACTCTAAAGGCCACAAGATTGCCTTAGCAGCAATCTGCCCGCCGGGCACACGTGATGTTTCTGAAGAAACATTCCTCCCTATCGGAGCCTAGAGGCAACTCTGGAAAGCTAAGTAGGCGATCTTTGGCAGTGTTTCGGCATAAGGCCTCGTGTGCAAAGCCGGGTATGCGCAAATAAACGGACACATGCAGGTGCAGCGAGAGTCAGAGTGAGAGAGAGAGAAAACAAAAAAACAGCATTCTCAAGTAGACTGCACGTAATTAGAGATCAGGTCCATGTGCATGTGCTTATGCAATCTTATGCATGCATATGTAACTTTTATGCATGAATAAACAAATAAATGTGTATATATATATATGCATAAAAAGAGGCATGGTGTGAACACACATTTTTATGGGCTTGCGTGTGTCTGTATGAATGTATGAAGGTTTGAAGTCTATGTATGTGTGCGTACCAGTTGCCGATTGTTGTTGAGTTCTGTAGCATATGTGGTTGCAGAAGGCGCTGGCCCGAGCGCAGGGTGCAGTTGTGACTTCTCTGGGTTACTCTGATGCCTGGCGGTACATGCTTAATTCCCTCCCTGTGCGGTCTATTCAGCCTTACTGCCAAATGCCTTTGTGATATTGCTACCGGTGTCCAGTATGGCCAAGACACTCTTACACGTCTTATGCTTTAAGTAGCGGTAGCTTCTTGCTTATGCTGCTTCTGAGCTTGCATAGTTTTGTTGAATGCCAACGCCATTGCTGTTTCTCCCATCTTTCATACTTGCTAGAAAACGAAAGAACGACTGTCTAACATGATCACTCAGGGGGCTTAGCCGCGGCGTGTGGTACCAGGACACGGCAACGAAAGTACACCGATTGTGGCTTATGGAACTGCATCCTTCGTACGTGTTTAGGGGTAAAGGCTTTTGTTTGCGGATTTTACGGAAATAGATCATTGAACGAGACAGTCCTTGTAAAGATTGGCGCTTGAGCACAGTGTTTTGACTTTGGAACGGTTGTGAATTGCATACCATGCCCTTGCATGTGAACGCGTTGTAGCGTTTAGGGTTTGGTGCTTCGGCTGTGGGTGTTTGGGAGAAGGGTAATCAGCAAGCTAGGTTGAAAGTTTTTCGGGGTTGTTGAAAGATTGGCTAGATTTTCAGCAACATTCAGAGCAACACAAGCTCTGTTCGCGTAACGCTTTAGTTTAAGACTTGTCGCAAGGCTGAAATTTGAAGGGTTGAGGACACGGGGGGTGCAATGAGCTTGCATGCCTTCCGTAACGAGCGTCGAAAAGCTCCGAACACCAGGCACGAAGGTCCCAAAGACTCCAATGCATCTCTCCGTTGACGAACATTACTGTTTTAGAGCTTCCCCTAATTATGATTGGGCATGTTTGTGACATCCATCTTAGCTGAAGGGATATCAGATCTTTTGGGTAGCACACGGGCTGCACGCTGAGTGCAGACAGTGTTTCATTCAGCAAGAAGGAACACGGCGCAGAGGAGCAGCTAAGTATACCAGGGTAAGCACATCCATGAATTCTGTAGCTAGCGCCGGAACTGGAGCGACAAGAAACCCTGTTGCAATCTTGGCGCAGCTTTACACCTTGGTCATCTTGCCTTACAGTTTGTTCAGTCGCTGTCGTCCTGCGGATTCGCCGTTCCGAAGGATATTGGGGGACCGTTGCAGTTAGTCGGTATGTGTCCTCTTTGTCTGCTGCTGTAGCATTCTCAAGCTGTAATAGGCTCATGTTTGGCAGTGGCGGCATCGACATTCAGAACCTCATGCAGTGGGTAGTGGAATGTTGTCACAGGGGTACAGAAGGCTAGCATCAAGGCTTTCAGAAGTCAGCCCACCAGCATGCTTGGTTCGCTTTCGCCCCCTTGTGCTCAGAGATGCTCAGAGCATTCACATTTACCCTAAACCCTAAATCCTTCAACCCGAAATAAAATGGGAACCCACAGCCCTCGAAGCCTAACCTTTACAGCCCAAGATCGCTCGTGCCGTGCTTCCGATTCGTGGGTGTTGCGACAGCCGAAACCCAAACCATTGCAACCTGCCCTTAAATGTCAAACCATGTAAGTTCAAGCACCTCACAAAACAAGGTGTGAGGCTTGACTAGTTGTTTCCCTTGAGGTTTGCACTTGGGGTTATCAAGGGCATGAGACATATAGTGGGGTGTGGAAATCGGCTTCAATCTTAGTCCTTGGTGACTGAAAAAAGCCTTCCCTGATTGGATCTCTACCTTAAGCTACCAAAATCCGTTTTTTGTAGGTTCTTATTATAAGCCCTAATATGGGATTTCTAGGGACCCTACAAGAAAGTAGGTTCTAGTGGGTTAAGGTACACTTAACTTCGGGCATCCTTTCCAAACGAACCGCATGACAGTTCAGTGCATGGTACTGGACTCCGTCCTACCCTGCGAACCTCTCAAATATTGAACCCGGAATCTAAATGAGAAACATACCAGAGATAAACCAAATATGGTTGATTTGGTCTTCCATGTCTCATCCACTCCCAAAACCTCTTAAGGCAATTACTGCCACCACCTCCTCTGAATCAGAGATTCAAAATACATCTTAGCTGAGAGTTTCGGGACTCCCCCCAGCTTCGGGTTGTAGGATTTATAGAAACTAAGACTGTCCCAACAACCACTCTACCCTCGTTGCTTCACTGGCGGTGGCCGGTAATCGAGGCAACCTGAGACGGAGTTGCTAAAACGGTCGAGGGTTTTAGGTTGAGGGTTTCAGGCTTGAGGCTTTTACCCTCCAGCCTGAAACCCTCAACCCAAAACCCTCGACCCTTTCCGCACTGTGAGGCTTGAGGCTTAGAGTGCAGGGTTTACCAAGGTTTCGAGGTAAAAGGCTTAACCAACTATATCCAAACCCATAAAAGGAACTACAATGGAGACTATAGGTATAGTGGTTCGGCGCTCACCCTCGGGTAGACAGGCGATGCTCTTGGTGATTGGTCGGTTGGAGGCCAAGGTTTAGGGTTTAGGGTATGTTCGAGTATTGTTGCGGGCTAAAGGGTATTGCTAAGCACAACAAACAAAATCTTATGGTGGCCCTTTGGCTTGGGGTTCATAAGGGTTTAGAATTTGGGGTTTAGGGTGCCTCACGGTGTTCCGGTCACCCCAACCCATCACTTCAGCCAGGGCCATAACCTGCTGTTAACTACCGTTAATGTAGGTGTTGCAGATACCTGATGCAGAAATCCTGGCCCTGTAGTTAACCACAGAATATACGCATCATGAAAAATAAGGACCCGAGGTTTCTGAATCAGGGGTATCATAAGGGCTACAGGCATACCCGAAAGCTTCGCAACGTCAATGTGCAACTGAAGCCGACATGCTGGCAGAACAAGCGCTCCGAGAAGCAAACCACACTTGAGAAACATGCGCGCATGCTGTCACATCTGCTTCGAGGTTCAGAGGACCTAACAACTATACGGTTACAATGGTGGTAAGGTATCTCTTCTTATGTCTACTTCTTGTGCTAACTAAGTAGGCTTTCAAGGCATATCTCGCCGAGCCTTTCTGGCGTTTCTATGGCTTGTAAACAAGGTTTAGGTTTCGAGCAATATCCACAGGATTCTCACTTCTGGGACACAGGGATGTGGTCCGTACGTTCTTTGTAAGGGTACCTTTAGTATGCAGGTACCCTCCGGCTCAATGCAAGAAAACCTAGTCTCTAGAACAACAAGACGAAGAGCTTTAAAGGAGCGCAGAGAATGTGAGAACAAGGACCAGGGAGCCAGAGAAGATAAGAGAAGTGTCTCATTCTTTGCCGTCGTTGTAGCTATCGAGAGCACCTACTTCTTCCATAATGGCACGTGGAACGTTACCCAAATTCCAAAAGCTAGCCCGACAGCCTTTTCCACAAGTGCTAATTTTTGACTGCGCCAATTGCAGATCCTTTTGTTCGCACTGCCCCAGCGTTTCTGGCTGCTAAAAGGTCATAATGATCAGGAGCCCTCGAGTAACCCATTACTTAGGTAGCTGGAGCCCTAGGGGCATACATGTTTTTCAGTCGGGCGCTATGCCTTTTCCCCACTTCTTTGCATATGTCCAGATCTTAGTCTTGTCCCAGAGAAAGCTTTTGGTGAACACCGTAGCCAAAACATATTGCAAAAGGACACGCAGCATGAATTCACATGGATAACGTGTGGCGCGACAAAGTTGTCTGTGTCTTCTGATGTGAACGCGCTTTCACTCTGGCTACATGCCTACGAGATCTTCGATAATGGGTTTCCATGGGTTTCCAAATAACAACAGACAGCTAAGAGTGAAGCATGCGAAGATATCCTTTAAGATTTTTACGCTTGTGAAAACGCATGTTACATGCTATGACCCTGCACTCCATTCTGAGCCTCTATATAGGCGATCGCCGAAATCGCAACAGGCGAGACACAGTGTTGCTGACCGCTTGTGTGCTCTCTCTCTCTCTCTCGTGCGTTCCTCCAATCGCATGCTCCAAAAGCACACCCCGAGCCTTGTCCGAGAGTGAACGGAAGAACCCTGAACCCGAGTGAAGGACAGAGCCCTGAACCCCACTCGCAAAGTCTGACTGCAGGAAAGCGACTCGGCTTCTTGTCCTTCTTCTTGGGGCGCAGCCCACCGAAAAGGTCCTCGCAGAGGCCGCAACATCCCCGAACTGACGGGTCCCTGCTGCTTCTCGGACTTTCGATGGCTTTGCACGGGGCTTTCTATGAGTTTCTGCTTATCGGACTTGATTTTATGATGCTTTCACGTGGGGTTTTCTATGAGTTTCTGCTCATGGAAGGGACCTCGCAGTAAGGATCCACAATGGCGCCGGGCTCTTGCTTCTGCTCTAGGCTTATCGGAGACTGCCAGGGCCCTCGATTCAGGATCCCCTGTTTCCGCTTTAGGGTTTAGGGTTTGGGGTCCTAAATCCTGAACCCTAGTTGAAGAGTCATATCACAGAAATAGGGGATGTTCGTGAACGTAACGGGGCTCTAGATCATCTGAGCATACCTGGTACGAACGGCGCCGAATGTAGAAGTTTGACGAATTACCTATACTGTTCCTTGGGGGGGTACTCTTTCAAATATCATATAGTAAACCATATAAATCACATAATAAACCATTCAAACAGTTGAGGCACTTGTAAAGTTAAGAAAAACCCTTTTATGGTCATCTTTATAAAACCCCTGAAAGGAATCCTAGTCAAACTATTTTGGCCCCTCTAGTACATTATGGTTCAGGGTTTGTGGCTCGATCCCAGTTCCCCCGGCCCTCCCAACTCCTCAAAGCCACAGACATTATCTGTCCGTTGCCGTTTTGGGTTTTGGGTTATGGGCTTTGGGTTTAGGGTTTAGGGTTTCTTTGCAGGCAGCCTAGAACCAGTGCCCCTACAGCATCCAAATTAACATCCGAAGCCAAAACCCTGAAAACTCCAGTCCTAGGCCAAAGCCCCCAAGCCCTGAAGCCCTAATGTAGGGGCGTTAATAGTTCGAATAGGGTTTTGGGCTCCTTTGAAGTATTACATACTACAATAAGGAACCCTAACAGTAATATCGTAATATCGGTAATTATTGAGGCTTCTGTAGTATGCCATGAAGGCCTAGACCCCCAAATAACGCCTGACCCTACGAACTCTGACCGTGAATAACCAGCAAACCCTCCACCCCAAGCCCTGCAAACACGAACCCCTAAACCCCGTAAGCCCTGAAACCCTCCTAAGCCCTAAACCCTAATCCCCAAAAGGCTGGACCCTAGACAGGGCGTGGCGCTATTTCCTGATAAACAGAAAAGGAAAAACAACTGCTTACCATTGGCCATTGTAGAGTTCTGCCCTCTGAAACCTGATAAAACGACCGAAAAGTCGAACACCCTATAAAGCTCTTGCCAAACACAATTACAGCCCTGAACCCTAAAACTTCAACCCTAAACCCTAAGCCTTTAAGACATAGCCCACCGCCTCGAAATCATCTTCATCCCCACGCAGCCAAAGTACGGCCTGGCGTTGAAGGTTCCAAAACTTCCGTGTGCTTTGGGGCTTCTGATACCAGGGTTTAGGGTTCAATTTAAGCTTTAGGGTGGGCGTCAATAAATAGAATATGGCTTGGGGGCTATATGAGAGTACAAACGTCTATGGTGTGTATTATCTGTGGTTATACAAAACAAAGAGCACTAAGGAATTGTAAAACTGATTATCCGAGCTTCTACATTGGGCCATGCATCCTGTTTGGGGCCGGTTTCACGGCGGAGGTTTAGACAGTAGGGCTAAACTCGTCAACCCTAATGCCCAACTGACTACGCCACCTCTTGGAAAAATCCAAAGAAGAAGACACCCCCAAATCTCCAAGTGAAGACACCCAGCGGCTTGCTGTAAGGCTCCAACTATACAAAATGCTTATGTGGGGTACTAGACTTCACGAAATATATATCCTGCTCCAGGGGCAGGTATACTTGGAACAGGGGTGGGCTGTGTTGTACTGGGCCGTAGGATGCCACAGTTTCAATGACTGTTGAGGACTCTGTGCTGACTCTGAGTGTGTGCTACACACTAAAAACCCAACCCCAATGTAGGGTTCAGAGGTTCCAGACCCCGGCGGCAAAAGGCCTTCTCGCTGGCCATCGAACGCCCTTGGAGGCATCACAACATGGGCAGAGATGACTGAACTGCCCAGCGCGCTACATGGGGAAACGCAGTGAAAGAAAGCCCTTGCGAAAGCCTCATGTGCGCATCTTACATTATCTAGAAAGGCTCGAAACTGCAACAAGACCTTCGTTTCGTTGCAGAGGTCAAAGTTCAGCGTGCTGCACTAAGGCAGGCTGTAGAGCAGAGCAGAGGTCAGTCCTTACGCGAATCCTCTAAAGCAAAGTAGCCATCTCTCTGTTTTAAGATCATAGCACGAAACTGAAAAAAGTGCTGAGCCTCTGCCGGAAAAAAAGACAAGGACAACTGGGGTTGCTTCTGAGCAACCATCGTTAGCAGATGTTAGCAGTACGTTCATAGAGACGGCACTTATCTGAAAATCATCCAAGGGCTAAGGGTTTAGGGTTGAAATGGAGGGCTGAGCGTGACAGATAACCCGTTTTGTTTTTTTGTGCCACGGGAATGTAGCAATCACCCATGGGCCCCATAGTAGTTCCTTTTTGGGGTTCACATTTAGAACCCTATAAGGTAATCCCAAAAAGGAACTACTTTGGGGCCTATGGGTATTCAGGGAGGGGGGGGTAGGTTTCTTTGACCCGAAGCCGGCATCTCAGGATTGCCACAGAAAACTCTCCCCTCTTTTCTACATCAGGACTTGTGCAACCCCTCAAAACCGTAAACCCCGAAAGCACAAAATCCTGAAAATTAAATCCCACAACTGCCCTAAAAACCCTAAAGCATGGATGCTGCAGCGCTGCCGGTATCAACTTTTGCCTGCGGCTTGTGCTTCGCCTTCTGAGCCTTGATGAAGTCCTCCTGGAGTTTTGGGCCGTGCCTTAAGCTAAACCTGAGCCGAAACCCCAAACCCTAAACCCCTTTTTAGTGTGCTTTTAGGTTTGGGGCTTCATTCTTGGAGTGTTGGGGTTTTGGAATTTAAGATTTGGAAGTAAGGTTTGCCCTGGTTGAAACAAAGCGAATCTAAGAAAAGGAGTTCGAATGATAGACTACTGCCTTCTTATAGGAGTTTAGGGTTAAGGGCTTCGGATGGCCATTTCGGGTGCCAGGTTAGCTGAGAAAGAGCAAACAGATCACTACGGCCTTGGAAAGTTTTGGACCTTCAAGTATATGGTTGTCACAAGGGAACTGTAAGCGTATGATAAGGGACACTATAAAGCTATGGCAAAACAAAAATTAACGTGCCGCAACCCTAAACCCGGAACGTTCTATTGTCGCCTTAATCCCCGCTGATCATGACCAAATGTGAGTTCCGGGCGTGTTTATCAATGTTTTTACGGTGAATAATGTGGCCGCTGGCTTCAAAGTCGCCAAAGTCCGCCAGGAGAATTGTCCGGAGCTCACGCCCTAATAGTAAACCGGGTTAAGAAACGGGGGAAGGCCTAGGCTCGGTAATTGAAACATCCACGTGCCGGCACTGCATCTATTGGTTTTACGATCAGCACGTGATACCTCTGTCGACTGGGTGAGTGCTTCATGGACGTTGGGTACTTGGCGATGAAGAAGAACGTGATGATGATGATGATGAAGGTCTCCGTGATTATGATGATGATGGTGATGATGACGGCGATGATGATGGTGATGATGATGATGGTGATGATGATGATGGTGATGATGATGAGGAGGATGATGATGGTGGTGGTGATGATGATGGGGAGGGCTTTCGCATGTTTGCGCGTACACGCATATAAATAAAAACAAATGCATACAGACATAACAAGGAGCAAAAACACGAAAGTGCTGTGTTCGTGAGCAGGTATGAAAAACATACATAGAGAAACAGCGTGCGAGAGAGAGAGAGAGACAGACAGAAACAGAGAGAGAGAGAGAGCGAAGACTCTCGGCCGTGGTCGCAAAAAAACGGCCTCCCTCAACCCTCGCCCCTAAACCCTAAAACCCCCAAGCCTCTTCAGGTTGCCTCGCAAATTCCCAGCACGTCCTATGCCTAAAGCCCGAGCCCCGAGACCTTCCGGCATTATATTTTAAGGGTCTAAGGCTGCAGGGTTTCGGGTTGTGCGTTGCAGAGTTTTGGGGCAGTTCCGGAAGGTCCGCACCACGTATAGCCAGCTCCTACCCTCTAAACCTCTGAATCGTTGTGCGCCTTAAGTCTATAATACCACCAAGCAGATCTTTAATCCTGAGCCCTTAAAAACCCAAAATACCAAACCCCAAATCCAAAACCCTGACCGGCCTTGCAGCCCAAAGCCTAGCCGAAGCCTCAACCCTACAGTTTAGGGTTTAGGTGTTTAGGGTTTAGGGTTTAGGGTTTAGGGTTTAGGGTACTCCACTCAAACCTTAGCTGGATCCTAGATGCGGCAGACGGTCTAAACTTGGATCTAGGATTTAACTGTTCGGGTCGGCCTTGTCTATTACTAAGATCCCATCATGAAGAAGACCATAAGGAAGTGCATGTAACGGTGTCGGTACACCCTGAAGCACATCTGCAAATAACACGTTTAAGAACCTGTAGACAAAACCTGTCCCAAAATCCGGGCACGCTTCGTTCAGACCCCAACGAAGAACCAAAACTTGAGAGCCATCTCAATGCAAACGAGAACTCCTGAACCCTGAACTGCAGCATGTTGTGCCCAAAAACTTGGGGTGCTTCACCCACAAACCCTTTTTCACACCAAACCATAAACACTAAACCACCAGCTTATGCCGCCCAAGCTGAACCCCTAGAACCCTAGAGGTCCTTCGAGAGGATCGAGTCGAGGTATTCCTTTCCCAATATCTTGGCATCCTTTGGGTTTCTAGGATTTAGGGTTTTTAGGGTTTCGGGTTTAGGGTTCCGGTAACAAAAAGGAAGGGTCAGGAAAGGGGTTGCTACAAGACTTCGAGGGTGTAGGCTTATGTGGCAAGTTAGGGTTCAGGCAGGGATCAGGTTAAAAACCCCTGAACCCTGAACCATTAAAGCCTGGAGCCCTAAACCCTGAAATCCTAAACCCTAAACCTTAAACCCATGAAGCCCTAAACCCTGAAACTCTAAACCCTAAACCTTCCACGAAGCCCTAAACCCTGAAACCCTAAACCCTAAACCTTTTAAACCCTGAAGCCCTAAACCCTAAAACCCTAAACCGCAGAA
>CAJNDV010031098.1:39119-51326 GCA_905221635.1 Symbiodinium sp. CCMP2456 | reverse complement strand
CCCCCCCCCCATTATGAATCCTAAAACGCACACGCCCACAGGGCAACCTGTGCGCCTGCTACCAATTATTTAGGCCCCTATATCACCAGGCTAGTCCGCCAAACCGTTGAGCACCTCAGCAGGCGTCAGGGAACCTTGAGCTTAAGGGTTATAGGCTAATTTGCAGGTCATGATATCATCTGTACTGAATAGTATATTAATCACTGGCATCAAACAGCATATAGTCTGATATAGTACAATACTTGGTATGACATACAATAACTATATATATATATATATACATACACACACACACACATCGAATATAGCATAATGTACAATGTAATATGTTAATTATATGTAAATTTGTGTATACACACACAGACACGTACATATATATATATATAATACAATACATATGTATATATATATAATATATAATATAATATATATATATATATGTATATATATAGATATATATATATATGTATATATATATTATATGAGGTCCTGTGCAATTCGGCCAGAGGGCCATGGCAGCATCGGACGCGTCGGTCGCGAAGTAGCAGTGCACCGGCCCCTTGAACCTGCTGGCATACTCGTTTTTCGAGTCGAGGGTTTAGGGTTTAGGGTTTAGGGTTTAGGGTTTAGGGTTTAGATGGGCGGGTGAACATGGGAGGTTTGGGGTGGCCGCTTTCAGGATTTGGGCTCCGGCTTGCAAGGCTCATAAGTTTGAGAGTTTGTTGGGGAGCTTCGGGATTCGGCTTTGAGGGTTCAGCCGCTGCGTCTACTACTAAATGGATCGTTGTAGTACCCTAACCCCCCAGGTACCTACTATGTAGGGAACTAGAGCCTCTAGGGCCCTATATATAGTATGTACCTGGGGGGTTAGGGGTACCTGCGACGACGAAGACGACGAGCCGCATGACGACAAGGGCCGGAAGGCTTTGGGATACGGGGTCTGAACTGGAACTGAAATCCACTTTTCACCTTTTGCCACGTTGTGCCACAGTGTTGATAGGCTGTGCTGAAAAACGCCACATACATGTGAGGAGCTTGTGGGGGAGTGAGTGCAGCTGATCTAGGGATGCGATGCAAACCTCAAATCCTGCAAACAAAATCCAAATCCGAAGGTCCAAAACTTCCAAAGGAGAAACTGCAGCCGGAGAGGCAATCCGGGATAGAAGAGCAGAATAGGCAGACTGATCCCCACGCGCGCCAGGACAAAGGTGATGAAGTAGATCTCGCAGCCCGGAGGGAGGGGCCCCTACTTCTTATTGTAGGGGTCTTTACCAGCAAGGATCCTACTAAGGTCCTATATACTATGTACATAGGTCTACATCAGGGTCCCTTGCTTTCTGAAGCTCCTATCTCAGCAGCGAAACGCCCATGTGTAGTGGTTGCTAGTGAGCACCATGCAAGAAGAGTGTTGAGGGGCTTAAGGGTCATGAAAAGACAAGCTCTGGTGCTGAAAACATGCAAAGGCCGAATGCAAGAACCAGAAAAAAACAAAAGCAAAAACATTTCTTTCACAGTATTACAACCTGGCAGGGGTAGCTTGTAGCGAGTGCTGGAGAGCCCGGAATCTGTAAATCTCTGAACACCCAAGCACCCCCACTTCCCAAAATCGAAGCCCCCCGCCCGACCCTCCACCAAAGCCCCCAAACTCAGAAGCCCTGAGCTGATCCCTTTAAACCCTTCGACCTCATACTAGACCCACCGACACGTTCTACCCTCTATCCGGTTTCGACCGGCCTGACAGGAAGGGCTGAGCCCACATCCGGGAAACGACTCGTGAACTTCGTAGAAGAGTTACATCGGATCGGAGGGTCTAAAGGGACCGGGATTGATGAATCGCTAAGTTGCATGTAGAGGCGGAACAGAAGCGTCAGGAGTCGGAAGCGCGGTCTACTGCAAGACCTCCCTCAGGGTTCGAGCACCCGAACCTAAACTAAACCCTAAACCCTAAACCCCCAAACCCTGAACCCTAAACGTTGGTGCCGCCGTGGTGCCGCCACTCGCGGTACTTCTCGGCGGACCAAACCGAGAGCCTTGCAGCAATCGGGACTTCGCAAGGAGTGCCTGTGGGTTTAAGGCTTGAGTCTTGGGCTTAGGACCTAAACCCTAAACCATGAACCGTAAATACTAAAACAGGACCTCCTATAGAATTCTCAAGGACGAATCCCTAAAGCCCCTACGTCAGTGGATTCAGGTTTAGAATTTAAGGCAGTGCTTTTCGGGTTTAGGGTTTGCGGTTTAGGGCTTTTCGGTATTTTTGCAAACCTATCAGGCCAGGTGCTACGCTCGCCCCTTCTAGACCCTGAACCCTCATCTACTCAGCCGGATGAAACAATCTTTCCGGATTTTATAGCGCCTGCGAATTCTATGACAATGAACATTGGCTTCATTATGGCAAGGAGCCCCTATAATTAGCCCTAAAGTCCATGTAGGGGTGTCTGAAAATAGGGGACCCTAATATAGTACCCTAAATAATAGGATCCTCAATATAAGGACCCCCCCAAAATAGGGTACCCCTAATTTTCGGAAACTCTCATGGAGCCCTACATCTGCAAGAGCCCGACCGAACTGTCCCGAACTCCGCCTGGCCTTGGGCGGCTCCTTCAAGATCAGCTCCTTGGGTCCGAGTTGAACCCAGGGGCCCCTAACATGGGGCCTTAGGGGATTCTAGGGTCCCTTAAGGCTATATATAGGGTATGTAGTAGGTATATTAGGTTAAGGGCCCATACTAGGGGCCCGTGGGTTATACCTTAGAACTTCTCTCCAGGAGCACTGCATGAAGACTATTGACTTTGTCTAGGGTTTAGGGTTTAGGGGTCTAGTGGCTTGGGTTTGGGGAAATCCAGCCCTCTTTCTTCACCTAGGCCTGACAAGGTTTACTGTACTTGCCATCGTTCGGTGTGCCAAGACTGCATCAGACATCTTTGCCACGCCTACAAAACTGTTCAAAACTACGAGAGCAAGCTGCAGGAAGATCACGGCTGACACTATGCGGAGAGTTGCCAGATTTACGTTCTCTTTTGTTGAACACTACCGAGGATCTACAAGTGGGCGACAAGATCATAACTTGAGAACCCCAAACCCTAAACCCTAACCAAACCCGTGTACTCAAGACCCGGACCCTCCCGCTACAAAGACAGAGACAAAGGGCGCTCGACCCTCAGCTACCAGAAGTACCTTCCGAGCATTCTCTTCCTGACGAGAGTCAAAGGTGTTCCACACGGATCCGATGACCACGGCAACCTTGCCAGCTGGCACAGCCGCTTCTTTCTGGAGCACTGCCAGACAAGTACAGGACGGACAAGGGTCGAAAGGAGCAAGATCTGACGAACTTCCTGGCTGCCTGCCCGAATAGAAACTCAAACCCTATAATATCCTGCATCCCCGAAGCTGCACGGCCCCAGGACTTCTTAGCCCTGCGATGGATTGACCGAGTGGCATAGAGCGTCGCCATGAGGTAGCCGAAGTACCCTTGAAGCTTAGGGCTTAGGGCTTAGAGGGTTGAAGCTCAGTTGATGGTTATTGGCGTCGAGGCTTCAGGGCTTCTTCGGGTTTAGGGTAGTTTAAGGCTCAAGGCTGCGGAAGCTCCTAGGCTTTGAGGGGTCTGGGCTCAAACGTTGTGGACTCCAGACTGAAGGTGTCGGTATCGGGTTTAGGGTTTAGGGTTTAGGGTTTAGGGTTTAGGGTTTAGGGAAGAAGCCCGAACTATCACGTCACCCCATCGGCAACCCAATCCGGACCCCACACCTTCATCCCTAAAGCCCCGAACCCTGAAGTGCTTTTCGCCAAAAACCGGCAACCCAATCAAGACTAGATACCTACATCCCTAAAGCCCCGAACCCTGAACCCTAAACCCTAAACCCACCAGGCCCCGAACCCTGAACCGCTCTCTTCGCCAAGGATCGATTCAAGACGATCCGGTGTTGTTCGGACTTCACCTTGTAGCGCTCGTACCTCGCGGCTGAGGAATAAGGGGGTTACCGAAAATAGGGGGACCCTCATATAGTACCCTAATTAATAGGATCCCTATTATAAGGACCCCAAAATAAGGAACCCCTAATTTTCTGAAACTCCCATATCGGTGTAGGTCTCTGGGTACAAGATTTCGGGCCGTTCTTTCGAATGGCTGGGCCCCGAAGGCCTATGGCCCGTAAACCCTGGCCCTATAAACCCTCTATAATTCGCAGCCGTGTTGGCTACCTGCCATCATGAAGTATATTGCTGTTCGAGGCCTTGCTTGCGCATGTTGGCAACATGTTGTCACGGACAAGCTGTGATCCTGCCCTACGTGGAGGATCATGGGACTTAGTAAGTAAGGTTATAAGTCCTTGAATTAGGGTTATAAGTATAGTTACCTTAGATATAACCCGACTTGCTAAGTCCCATGATCCTTTAAGTAAAGGTTATACCCTAAACCCTAAACCCTAAACCCTAAACCCTAAACCCTATAACCCTTCGTCTCAGACCTCCACACCCAGTGAAGTGCTTGCAACCCAGGCATGGCAGCTCCGGGGCTTCTTGCGTGTTTCAGACCCGCAATACGAACACCAAGGCTTCTTCCAATAAGAAGTGAGTTTAGGGTTTAGGGTTTAGGGTTTAGGGTTTAGGGTTTAGGGTTTAGGGTTTAGGGTTTAGGGTTTAGGGTCTTCCAATAAGAAGTACCTAAACCCCCCAAAGATGGTAAAATAATGGCCCAAGACCCGCAAAAGGCTATTATTTTACATAATTTTGGGGTCTAGGTAAGACTTAGCATGACCAAACTAACAGCAACAATTGAGTATATTGTTAGTAGGATAGCGGCATTGTCAGAGTGCTTGCGCTTGTTCTTCGTAGTCTGTTTCTTATGTGCATGATTCGTAGAAGGCTGTACTCCAAGCGTGTTCATGGTAGCTCTTCGTTCGCATCCATTGCAAGCGAAGCTCCGGAAGGAAATCAGCTCAAAGACGTACCTGGCGCGACGGCTCGCGAAATCGGGTCTGATACTGCTTTTCGTCACAGACCCTTTTGGACTAGGTTATGTTAGGGCTTGCAGATAGTTAGGATCTACAGTAAGGTTTCGGGGTTTAGGGTTTGGCGGTGCGCAAGGCCAAAAGCCCACACCTTCTTGTTGGCTTCTGCAGTTACAAAGCCTGTCGGTTGAAGGCCAGAGTCGAATCTCATAAAGAGTCAACTCTGCATCCCACTTTCAGATCTGCACGCGCACACACAGAGCGGGTTGCTAATTCCTGAGTTCTAACTACACATCAACCATAAGACTTGCTTTCTTGCTTTGCGGGGCACGGCAGCAGACTCAGCAGCAAGAGCAGCGCCACGACAGGCACATACTTCTCCTGATCACGCTCGTGAGAGTACGTTCTGGTCTTTGCAGGCTGATTGGCAGAGTGCAGCATTGCCCGAGGCGAGTGCCGATATCCACAGTATACCTATAGACTCTGTTACCATCCTCTTCTGTTGGGCATCGGGCAGAACACAAATCGACCCGAATCCGAAACTTCAACCTCTAATCCTAACTCTAAGCCTCACGCTCTAAAACCCGAACCCGAAACTGTAAATGCGTGACCCTCGGTCGAGTGGCCATGAAGGTACGGCAAAGGCGGCAGTTGCCGTGACCTCATGAGCTTATCCGTGCAGGTGTGCATGGAGGCTGCGGAATATGGTTGGAAGTTGGCAAAGAAAGCTGTCTAACTCGCGACACTATCGACTACCAGCCCCCAACCCCTTGCATGTATATCCCAAGTGTTGACATCTGCACCCCCCCCAAGTCCGAACCCCAATCCCTTTGCCGCAAGTACCAAACATCGATCTGCCATGCCGGAGCTGCATGCCCAAACTTTGGCCCAAACCTACCCCTAACCCCCCCGGTACCTACTATATAGGGTACTAGAGCCCCTAGGGCCCTATATACTAGGTACCATGGGGTTAGGGTACACTCACACATGGAGATCGCAGCCCAAGGTCCGTTCGATCAGTTGACATTCGCGCGGCTTCTTACGAAGACACAAAGCGATACAAACTGGGACACTTTGGAAATCATCATCCAGGTCTGCGGTCTAGGGTTTAGGGTTTAGGGTTAAGGGTTTAGGGTTCAGGGTTTAGGGTTTAGGGTTTAACGTTCAACACCAGGACAGAACCCTGCCTTCGAGCCAGCCTTATAGTCCTAGGGGCACCATCTACTGCAATAGGTTTTGCAATGGATTGCTTCGGGATCTCAAGTTGCAATACCGAATGTCAAGTCATGGACCCTAGCCTGGGAAATGCTAAAACCAAAAAAAACGGCGAGGACCCCTCAGCCCCCTAGTCGACTCACAGCAGCATGATGTGTCATGATACCAATTGCACAGCATGGACGGTGGATCATCGGGGAAGTGTTGAAGATCCTGGGCTTCAGCTTAGTGACTTGGAGTGCATAGACTCTACAGGTCATGGCTTGGGCTTCGTGGAGCGTGCCATCTGCGATGTTGCAATGCAAGCGGCTCTCCGGCGCCAGCCACGTCAGAAACCTCTGCAGCCGAGTTCAGGGTAATATGACACAAATGTACTTGTTAAGGAAAATATCAGCAGACTGCAAGAACAACATAAGCCCTATGCCCTGCTGGTTCTTGTGTTTCAGTACATGACTATCATGGCACACCACATCTCTCGACACTACTAAAGCCTAAGACTTCAAAGTCGGAGAAATCTACCTTGCCTGAATGTCCCCTGCTGAAAGACCACTCCAAGGGAATCCACAACTCGAAGCCGTCCGAAAGCCCCAATATTTGCTGCGTTCGGGTTGGCTTTTCAATTCCTTGACGGCTGCGCACCCTCGAGTTACAAAACGTTCAATTAAATCTTTCTGCCCGGTTTGTGCTTCCGGCAGCAGCATCCTAAGACCGAAAAGTAGTCCTACACTTAACCCACTGTTCAGCCTCCCACCTTTTAATTGCATCCAGGGAGCTTGATGTTGAAGGTCGACCATCCCCCGACCTTCAGTTGAAGGTTTTGAGGTTGCTCATGAGATCTAAACTGAAGCCTCGCCATTGCAACGTACCGGGAATCCTTCAACCGCGCATCGCACATTGCCTGAACAACCCTATCAGACTCAGCGTGTGGTCTGTCACACTTGCCGATGTTTGGCAAACATGCGTTGCGAGCGAGTAGCCTACATAAGCCCTAAACTAGCCCTTGAGAGCATGTGCAGAGTTCTCGAACCCTTATAGGACAGAAGCCCTGATATTTTCATAGCATCGCTTAATTATAGTGCTCCTTGAAGCTTGAATCTAGACTGGCTGCAAGAAAGGATGGGCTTCTGTCAAAGCAAATGTGGTGCTACCCACACGGCCGCCAGACCCAAAACTCTGGTAGGCACAGAAGCGCACCAAGAAGGATTCCGTCTTCCTAATGGATGCTGAAATAACGCGGAAGATTGCAAGCTTGCATAGGACATGATTGCTGATGCTTGTGAGAGTAAACCGCCTAGTCATGCAAACTGTCGAGCCCATGGAGGTTCAAGACATGACTACACACTCTTGTGTCGACCAACAGTTCAGTTCTGCAGAGTTTCCTAGCATTGCGTTACACCACAGTCTTGAGACATGGAAGCCCGGAGTGCTATTTTCCGCAGAAAGTCCCAGTTTGCCCAGCACGAAACTGGTCCACAACTGCATGTGCGAACTACGCAAAATTGTAGCATTCAGCATATAATTAAAGGTGAATCAGGCAGCTCTTCACAAGTTGCGGTCAACTCTTCACAAGGGACACGTGAACAACTGCGTCCACACCTGAAGTTGTAGTCCGTATAGATGCAGTTGGAGCATGTCTTCTTATTCCTTCCAATCAGATAGGAGCCCAACCAGACTTCGTTGATCCTGCACTTGTAGCAGTAGCCATCCGTGCCCAAGAGCGGGTAGTCGCCGTGTAGGCATTCAAAGGAACCAACATCCTCACGAAAATATGCACGCTCCTTACTTTCTCCAGGATCTCCGGCAGGTCTGCCCACTGCATCCACTTGAAGCACCATGTTCTTAAGCAGCGGCTCTAAGACGGACGATTCTGTTGGCTCGGTCAGGGACAACTCCCATTCTGCCAAGTCAGCCTCTTCCGCAAGCCCTACAAATGTCCTTCGCTGCGTCTCAAGTTTGTCAATGCTCTTTTGGACAAAGCTTATGTTCTCACTGGCGCCGTTGTCGCCAAGGACCAGCGGTATGTCGCTCTGCACCTGTCGCAGCTGAGAGTTGATGACCAGGAGCTCTTGCACATATCTGTCGACCAGTTCCTTGCTTGCCTTGACATCTGCATCCCATGTGCGGAGCAGGACAGGCCACGTATCGAACACACTGGACTTCATCTCTCTTCCGGCCACCAATTTCAAAGCCGCACGTGCTTTTCGGCCTGCGAGCCTCATCTTGCTCGTCAACTCCATTTCCGAGTTCTGCATAGCCACGCTCAAGTTATCCTGAAGATCTGCAACTTTTCCCCATTGCTTTCGCACATCGCTGCTCATCTGGCTGAAAGCAGCGACAAGAGCAATCTGTTGCAGGGTGTCGGCAAGCCCCGAGACTGATGTTGTTGCTTCGAGGAGCCAGCCAACTGCTTCGATTGCTGGCGGGCCGAACAAATTTGGTTTAACGCGAAGTATCTCCTGACCCTGAGCTGACACTGATTCAGGCCGAACAACAAGCCCAAGCATAGCCGATCCGGATAGCATAGAACGCCTTGGAAGAATGCCCTTTGCCTGTTGACTCTTGCACTTCTGGCAAGTCGAGGCTGTGGTGGCGAATGCTCCTGGAAACTGAGGAGATGGCCTGGGCGATGCCATGAGGGCAAGAATCACAATCGCCGCCAGGAGAACGAGACGCGTCATGGATGACGTCAGCCGGTTCGAGTCACTGCTACAAACTGTCTCCTGGGCTGAGCAAAGCTGCGATCCTTGAGACAATGAAGTTAACCTCCCGCGAGATTCGATTCATGGCAGGAAGCATACATAAGCACATCTCCTCTTCAAACGTTTTGTCGTTTTCGATCACAGTGTTTTTGGTATGCCTCAAGGCTGGTATAAAGGGCTGCTTGCACTTCCACGTATTACAAGTAGCAAAGAGCTCCCAATGTGTCACACGCCGGATGTTGCAAGCCCACATGACTACAACGCATCACACCCACGGCCACAAAAGCTGTGCGGCAGGAAATCTCGCTCTGTGTTCTAGAGTCCGTCTGTGTCTGTACTTAGGGATACGCAAAGCTATGTACAGACCAACCAGTCACTTATGTATTGCTGTGCATTCCTGCCTGCAGTCAGCTTCCAGGCTCCTGAAGACTGACGCCCAATGCAAATCTTTGAGTTGAAGACAGCCAAGTCGCGTTGGACCAGGCTTGGATGGCCGTAACCTGAAGCAACAGGAGTGAGCCAGCGAAGCTTAAGAAAGCCTTCAACCCGAATATGAGCCCTGTAGGCACCGTACGTGCTTTGCCCTACAGGCCCTACAGTAAGCTTAACTCTGATGTGCCTTGTCCCGGCCTAAAGGAAAAGACATTGACTAATTGTGGTCTTTGATTGGAAGCCTTGTGACACTTCGGATTCTCTCGCTTTTGGGCTTGGGGGTCTTAGGTTTTGGCGGATGTGTGCCCAAGGATCTAGAGCTGTTTCCTTTTCAGGATGGCCATTTTCGGTCAGCTTGTTCGAGGTCCAACGGAAAGGCCAGCTGCTTCGAGAGGGTTAGGTAGCAGGGCTTTCCAGCAGGGTACCCAAGTCATTCCTTGGAAGACCATGGGATGGACCATAGATGTCCAACAATCCGTACACATAGATCTCTGGTGAGCGTCACGTATATCATGTCCCTTCTCTTCGGCAACTACACCTTCTCTCATGAGCAGGACACATACTAGTAAGGCTACGAACAACGATAGTAGTCCTGACAGTTGCAATGAGAGAAATCGTAAACCCCTAAACCCTAAACCCTAAACCCTAAACCGAACGAAACATCTAGATCCATCCGAAAGAAAGGGCTCCTTGAAAGCCCAAAGCCTCAGAGCCTGCACGAGACCTGAAACCAGAAAGCCCAGAGCCTGAAATCCCAATCGGGTCTAGGGTTTCTAGGATTTAGGGAACCCTAAACCCTAAACCGAAATCCCAATCGGGTCTAGGGTTTCTAGGATTTAGGGAACCCTAAACCCTAAACCCTAATTTAGGTGTTTCAAGCTTAAGCCTCTGGCCTAACCCAGCTACCCGCAAGATGCTTTTAGCCCCGGGAGCCGGCAGAGACCAGAAAAGAACGCCCACCAGGCAAACCACCTGCGCCGCGGTTCAAACACGGGTTAGGGTTTAGGGTTTAGGGTTTAGGGTTTAGGGTTTAGGGTTTAGGGTTTAGGGTTTAGGGTTTAGGGTTTAGGGTGTGACGATTTTGGTCGATAGCCGCGACAGTCGAACATGTCCCTGAACCCTAAACCCTAAGCCCTAGACCCAAGCCAAGATTCAAATGATCACAGCTGCTAGAAGGCTCGCCTCTGGTGGGTTCCCTTTAAAGCGGGCGAGTTGGTCATTAAATGGGCTGAGGCTGAGGAATGAATTCCTCCTGCTATGAAGCACAAGGCTTGACCGGAAGGGCCGGTGCGGCTGCAAACTATGCAAATACAGATATTACTATCATTTGAAAACATATTGCTATACAAATATATATGTATGTATATATATATATATACATGTATATATATATATATACATATATATATATATACATATATATATATATATATATACATTGCTGTTTAAATCACAAACATGTTGTGAGATGTTGGGCGGCAGCTGGACAGAAGTTGGGGCAAGGACTCTGATCAAGTCATAGTTCATGTCATCTGTCATCGCCTCCTATACAGAAGCCCAGCCCCCCACACTTCACACCGACAGACCCTACACCCAGCCCCCAACGCACTTGACGCACATCCCTCAGACCCTAAACCCAAACCTGATCCCTGTAACTACAAACCAACCCTAAACCCTAAACCCTAAACCCTAAACCAACAGCCTTTTTGTGGTACAACTGTGCCTTGGCGACGATGGTGCGAGGGTGGCTGAGCTTCCAAGGAGTGGAGGCATTGGACCAAACCTGGAGCTAGAAGGATTTGGACTTTCGGGGCCTCGGATCTAGGGCGTGGAGTTTGGGTTTAGGGTTTAGGGTTTGGATTTGTGCTTGAGGGCATGTAGAGCTCGGGGTTTTAGGTTTGAAATGTCAGGGCTTTCGAGGGTGCACGGCCTGGGGTTTAAGAGGCTTAGGGCGTTTTAGGGTTCAAAGATGAGGGCCTTACGGATTGGCGGCAGGACTTGGGGTTTGAGGGCGTAGGGTTTTGAACTTGAGGCCTGAGGGCTTCAGGTTTTGGGGTGCAGGACTTTTCTAATCAAGCTCATATGCATAGCTCTCAAAGTAACCCTAAGCTCTAAACCGACAGACCCTGAAGCCTTGAACCCTGAAGCCAACGCTCCCCAAAGGCTTAACCCTAAATCCCACAACCCCAAACCCTGAAACCCGATTCCACCCGAAACCCCTAAACCCTAAACCCTAAACCCGATTCTCTTGGCTAAGGTGAACCCCTCGTCTGGCTGGGGCACTACATCCCTGGCTTCTGGCGCCGTCCGGATTTGCCAGCGACTCTTGTGGGAAAGCAGCACCTGTGTTCAAGCTGTAGCTTTTTGGTTTGGTTATCGTACTGAAAACCACCGGTCACGGCTTTTTTGACGGCGTTTTTTAATCTACACTGATCCAATGGGGCCTGCAGGCTAACTTAGGCTCTCTTTTGCCGCCTCCGTTGTTACTGGATCCTGTTGAATACCCCTTAAGTGCTTCAAATCTTACAAGACTTGGGCCCAGAACACAGTACCGGAGAACCACTCACACGACCCTCGGCCTGTTCTGCCAGAACGCCTCGGCGGCAGAGGAGTCTGCTTCACAGGAAAATGAGAGGTGCATGGATTTTGTCTTGTGATTCGAATTGCCGACGGTTTCTTGCCCTGTCTTGGGTACCCCGTTGCTAGCAGACGAAACCATGATCAGCGTCTCAGTGAAAATGGTATGTTTATCCTAGTATTGGGGAGATGCGCAAAACTTGCCACACGCTTCCAATACTTGTTGCTTTTCTGCTGCTGGTGATGCATGTGATGCGGAGACTGTGAAGCCGACAGTGATGATGCTGGTATTTGCTGTCATTGATGATGATGATGATGATGATGATGGCGGCGACGAC
>CAJNDV010031098.1:24523-39080 GCA_905221635.1 Symbiodinium sp. CCMP2456 | reverse complement strand
TGATGATCATGATGATGATGACGGCGTCGATAAAGGTGACAGTGAGCGCAGGGAGGATGACGACGATGACGATGACGGACGACGAGGAGGAGGAGGAGGTTCTCCATATTGTCCCATGTCCTCACCGGGAGCACCAAGCACCCATCACACATCGAATATATTCGAAAGATAAAACTCAATCCCACAACATCCCTGGACCCCTGAGTCCTCAGCCAATGAAGGTCACACCAGACATCCGCCNNCCCCCCCCCCCCCCCCCCCTGTTCAAAAACCTGTTGAGTTCGGAGCTCCAAAGCCCAACCAGTATCAATATAGGTGCCTTCATGCCTTCATGACTATAATTCCTACTGTCGGTAGCTCTGTATGCTTACTATAAATCCTAATTACTATCGGTAACTCTGCATGCTTCTACAACTACGCTCGTCTCTTCGCCGGCGGGCGCGTTTGCACGGTGGTGAAGGTGACAAAGGCCGTGGAGGTGCAGGAGATGGAGCTCCGAACCTTGGGCTCCCAGGGCTGATTTCTGGGGTTGGACCTAATGTAGGGGCCTTAATCATGATCATGAATAGGGTTTTGGGGCCATTATGCTATACTTTCACCCAAAATAATATAGGTAATTATTTAGGGCCGTAATCATGAGAATAAGGTTTTGGATCACCCTAAGTAGGAAACGAGGAGTTTCCTTGTCAAGACTGGGTCACCGGAGAAAATAGGATAATGTAGGGCCTTAATCATGAGAATAAGGATTTCGGGGGTCTATTATACTATACTTTTAATTAAGGAGCCCCCAAAATAATATAGGTAGTTATTTAGCCCCTACGTTAAAAAGGACTCAGCGCTTGGGGCTGGCAGGGTTCGGGAGGCAAAAGGCTGGAAGGTCAGGGTCTTGGAGTGAAGTGCTGGCGAGAAGGGGCAGGACCGCGGAGGAGGGACAGGGGAATAAGGTTGCTTCAACCACCTCAACGGGCTAAAGGAGGGACCCTTAAAGGGCACCCTTGGGGTTATATAGGGGCTTTTTGAGACTCTATACTGGGTATATAAGGGTTATATGGGGTATTAGGAAAGTCCAGGGTTGCTTTAAACCGTTCGAAAAAAGTTGTGGAGGGGGGTTGTGGTTATGCTCTAATCATACCATCCATGTCTCAACACAATAGAGTAGCATTGAACGACCATGTCTCTTCTTGGGTCAAGAAAGGGGCGGCCTTAGGACTTAGGCTTTGCGATTTCGGGTTTGTGGTCTGGGGTCGACTTCTCCTTGACATGTCTGGCAGCCGAAACCCCGTTGGGAAGCCTATCTTCCGGATTCAGGGCCCCCACGCCCTACGCCCGCACTCACAGCGTCATCAGAGAGGTGGCTCTTCTACAAACTTTTGGGAGCCCTGGAGCTCGAAACCTTGCTAAGAAGCTCATCATTGCACATACATACAAAATATATTTATATATGTATATACATATATATATATATGTATATACATCTACACATAGGATCCTATGGTTTAGAGTTTCCGGAATCGCTACAGGAGCTATCAATATCATCCCTATGTACAGCTCCGAATAGAATAGGATCCTTACCATGAAGACCCCTCGAAACGGAGGGTGTTCATGACTTTAAGAACCCTTATATACTAGAATATACTGTCATATACTATGATATACCAGACTGTACCATAATAAACTATATTAGACCAGAATATACTATCAATTCCCCCCCCCCTTTCATCCCCCTGAACCCGAAACCATGTTCCGCAAGCTGGGCCCATCACGTTGAAGCTTACCAGATCAGGCTCGAGCCTTGTGGGCGGAGGACAACCGGGGGCTTCGTGTGCCTTCAGAGTTCTGATTCAAAGGCTTGTTGATGGCATGTGGTGTCGTTTGAGGCTTTTGGAGTTCGGGGTGTGGAGTTTTTTCTTCTATCAGAATGTAGGGCATTAGGGTTTTAGGGTTCAAGTTTCCGCGGCGTCTTTGTGCTGCATGGTCTAAAGCATTCCGTGCCGACTGTCTGGGCAACGACATCCCCGAAAGACCATCATGATGATCTTGTTGCTACTACTGCTGTTACCAGCGCGGCTGTTCTTAATGTTTGACATTACTGCGACCATGGTACTACTATAGTAATACTATGCTATGCTATGCTATGCTATGCTATGCTATGCTATGCTATGCTATGCTATGCTATACTGTACTGTACTGTACTGTACTATCCTATACTATACTCTACTATACTACACAAGACTACACTATGCCATACTATACTGTACTATGCTATGATATACTGTACTACACTATGCTATACTTTTCTATGCTATGCTATACTGTACTTTACCATGATATAATAAGATATACTATGATATGCAAAAATGTACTATCATCTACTATATTACTATGATAAACTGGAATATTTTACAGTAGACTGTAGTACACTTTAAGACAGTATAGTATACAAGGGTATATACTACAAATTACTATATTCTAATACACATGTATACATCTGTACACTACGCCATAGTAGATACTCTTCTCGTGCCCTGTTTTCCACACTTTTCCCCAGCCCTCTCCCAAGATCGGCCTCCTGGCCGCGGCTGTGTGGCGAAGCAGGTGCAAGGCCTTTGAGACCCGGGAGCGGAGCTTTGGGCTTAAGGATTCGGGGAGGAGGGTTTAGGGTTTTGGGTTTTGGGTTCAGGGCTCAGGGCTTGGGGTTCAGAGTAGGGCTACGGGCTAGGATTTAGGACCTAGTTTTGCGACCTGCCAGTGAGGAAGAAGCCTCCCTCAATCTGAACCGTTTGAGTTTGAGGGTTTGGTGTCTTAGGTTTCACAGGCTTTGTAAGCCTCATCGGAAATCTCAGGCGCAGTGCCACAATGGACGAAAGGACCGCATGTGCGATTTCCCGGCTTGACCTGGCTGTGTTCATGCTCTTCTTGGAGTATCCCACAAACCCTGAATGCCTGAATTCCTGAATCCTATCCTGCGCCGTAATCCCTCTAAAGCATGAGTCCGAAACCCGACGCTCCAAACGCTGAAGCCTACTTCTGAAGAATCCAAAGCCCCTGCATCACAACACTCCGATGCTGGACCCTACGAGCCCGACACAAAGCCGGAAACCACCTCCGCCAGAAGCCAGTCATGATGCTCAGAACAGCAGCTATCATCTAGCTTGATGATGACGAAGATGGCAACCATGAGACCTAGAACAACCTTGTAGGATGCATTGCGCACCATAATTACCCTGACACCCCGGGCTTCCGTGTGACAACCCCCTCCATGCAAGCTATTGCTTTCTTCTTCATAGCTTTTTGAGATGCAGCGATGGGCTTGACAGCTTAGCTTGTAAGCCCTAGGGTTTTGTATCAAAAAACCCTTCAGAGATCAGGCGGCCCCTTGCCATTCGCCCGCTTTCTCGAAGCAGCTCAGGCCGCCTCGGCAGGCTTTGGGTGGCTTCGCGGTTTCAAGGTTTAGGCCTAGGCTTTCTTATGGCTTTCGGGCTTTCGGGTTTTGAGAGTTCTTCCTCCCTACTCAGTCTCCCTACTCAGTCTATTCACATGCCGTGCTAGAAATATCGCACATGCTTTCCCTGGTTACTTCTATCTGGCTTTCTGGGATTTGATATATGTATATGTATATATACACATGTATGTATCCATGCACGTACATATATCCATACACATGCATGCATGCATGCATGCATGCATGTCGGTGCTTCCATATATCTGCATCTGAATGTCCATATGCGCAAGCAATTACAGCAACATCGTACGACATGGGGCTTCACCAGCTCCCTTCCGATAGGTCCTCTCGATAAGACATGTTGCTTGCTGAGTAATTACTACAATATACGATGATACACGCCAGCACACAATGACAGATTACAATGGGCTATAATATGCTATAGAGTGCTGTAGTATGTGCCCAGCAGCTGTTGACCACCACAATGTCCTCCGGCCGGGCTCGCCAGCGCAGCTCCTGGTGTCATAGGCTGCCACTCCACTTGATAACCTCATCCCAAAACCCTCAACCCGCCAAAAGTGAACATAAAAGCTGAAAGCTAATCCTCAAAACGCCATGAACTCGCACTAGTAAGATCCAGAAGCCAACTAAAAGCAAAGCCGAGCCTGGCCTCCAGAAGGTGCTGGCCATCAGCCCATCGAGCAGCGGCGGTGATGCCAATGAACACAGAGCTATAGCTCTTGATGTCCACCTGATATATATATATATATATATATATACATACATACATACATATGTGTATGATACATATATATATAAACATATATATATATATACACACACAGATGTGGCTTCAGGCTTTAGTCGGGTTAGGAATCACTGTCTTCAATTCTTGCACAGTCTCGCCTGACAAAGCGGCTTCACATCGCAGTCAGCAAAGACAAGAACTGAACCCAGACCTACAAAATTAACACATGGTGAACGTAACACTAGGTCATAGGAAAGGACCCTCGAATCTGGAGAAGTCTGCAAGAATGGCGACGCCTCCACGCGGTCGCGCCAGAGGAAACTCAGCAGCACCTGTCTTCAAGGCTAACACTGGTCAGCTCCCCCTCCTGTGATTTTCTCAAAACCGGGCTCTTTTAAAGGTGCCTTGTAGACATACTTTATAAAGTTGACGGCTCAGGATTTAGACACGGTTCGATTGTTTTTTGGAGGGCTTCGCCACTTCAAGCAATACGTAGGGCTTAATGCTTCGAGCTTCATGGCGTGTGTCTGTGTGTGTACCTACTGTACAGGACATTGCCTCACCATCCACTGCCACGCAGCACTATTCGGCGGTTTGCACGGCCATGTGCATTCAGCCAAAGCTTCTGGATGAAGGCATGGGCACGTATAAAATACACCGATACCCCTTTACGTTGCCCTTGTATCAAAATTCTGGCATCTAAGCCCTTTCAGGTGGCACCAGCGGCTGGCTCCACAAGCCGCCGCGGCTGACGCCTGCCATTGCAGCGCTTCGCACGACCTGCGGCCGCAGGTACGTCTGGCTTGGCAGCTTCAGGGATAATGTCGTCTCTGAGAGTGGATTATAGTATATTATAGTATACTCTAGTATATTAGAATGTATCACAGCATAGTAACAGTCTGGTATATTATAGCCATAGCATATTATAATATATTCTAGTATATTAAATCGCTACTTCCATCGTTACAGCTACTTCTGCAACGCTGGCCTTTGCGCCAGAATCTCCAAGAATCGAACTCCGCACCCTCTCGCACTCTGTTTTGCAATATGCCCGGCCCGAGTCTTCCGAACAGGCCCGAGTCGCCGGAGGCATAGCAAGGCTCACGGTTCACAGTCTCCGCAAGTCACCTGCCCTCCACAGAGGAGATTCCGCCAGCGTACGACACCCAATGTCGGCCGCGGCGTAGAGCCAGCTTGATGCCCTCCGGGCCCCTCAAAGGGATTCCATGCTCCTCAGCATAGGCCTGGAGGATCTCTCGAACCTCCGTTTTGTCCTGTTCAGCCACGGAGTTGCGGTCTTGCAGCTCCCACCTGAAAAAAGTTGACTCGCCGACGAACTGCCACGGTGTGCCTGCATTGACCTGAAAAGCCACCTGTTCGCCAGTCGCTGCTGTTGCCGGAAGCTCTTCCGGGTGCTCTAGCGCTTCTGGAATCGGCACGGAGCCCTTCTCTCTCGTCTTGCCTCCCTTGCCACCAGCTTTGGCACCCCCATTGGCCCCATTGCTGAAGCCGTTGCCTTTTCCACCTTTCCCGCCAAAGGTCACCTTGCCGTTGGGCTTTCCGTAGCCGTTCCCTGCCTGAATAGCCAGAACTCTCTGTTGGCACCTTCCTGTTAAGGTTTGTAAGACGCCTGGTGACAACTGATCCGCCACCTCCACCAGCTCCTCCGGAGAAAAAGAGTTCAGGAGCTCCGCGGCATCCTTCGTACCCATGGCTGAGCCGATGTCGGCCGTCAGGGGCTGAAAGGAATCGGGTGAGCTTCAGGATCTTGTTGCAGGTTACTGCAACATGCCGGGGCTCATGCTGTGAGGAGGGCCCACGCTGCAAAGCCAAAACGGTCTGCACTGTCAACCGTCGTAGCTGTTGCTGCATATGCGGATATAGAAGGGCATTTTCTCATTAGAAGCCGGTTTGGGGGTACATGACAGCAGTTTGCAACATACTTCTGGTGTCCCTCATTCAAACGATTGCGCATCGATGTAAATCATGAAATAGTTCAATACATTTCTGGCTTAAGACTTCTGTATGATCGTCACCGTGAACCAAAACCCAAAACCTAAACGCTGAACCCGAAGCCCTAAGCCCCAAACTCTAAACCGCTATATCGAGGCCCCTCAGTTGGCTTCAGCATTGAAAGGCCTGGTCCGGCTGCAGGCCGCGGAAGGTCAAGTCATCCTCCGCCCCAGGATTCAAGTAGATTGTAAAAAAAAACTATACTCTGCGATAGTCTGTTAATACAATACAGTTGGGCTTTGATATAAGATGCCACAAACTGCCGTGATGCACGGTATTCTCGGACATAGTCTACTGTATACTATGAAATCAGTGTCGGAATAGTTTGAAAGCGTGTTCCTTTGCTGTCCCTATCCAGCTGCTTAGTGGTTCTGCAAGGTTTTTCCGGGTGTGATCTTCGCACCGAAAATGATCTTCGGATCTGCAGATCCAGAGCCTCGTGGCCGGGTCAAATTCTTTGGGGTTGGGGTTATGGAGCTATGCTGCAGGGCTTCTTCTTGTTGGGGGCCCTTCCAAGAGAGCTTTTTGTTGAGGAGTCTTCTCCGTCCCACCATCTCTGCAAGCACGAGCGGTTCACCCCTCGAAGGTTCGGGGTTCAAGGTTTCTGGATTCGGTCCAAGGACTTATCGGTGCAAGGTCTGCGCCGCCGCCGTCGGTGTCGTGGTCGTGGTCGTGGTCGTGGTCGTGGTGGGGTGGTGGTATCGGTTGCGATTCATGACACTTTCTCTGATTACACGGATCATTGCTGCTCTCTCTTCCCGGAGCCCCTAAGCAAGGCACCAGCAGGTAGAGGCCATCTGCCCACAGCGTCCGTCGGGCGCAGCCAGCGATGGCCGATGCTCCTGCGAAGTGTTTGGGCGTTGTTTGTCTCAATTTTTGAGATTTATGGAGCTTGTAGAGTTTAGGGGTCTTTTCTGTTTGGTGAGGGCTCGAAAGGGTTACGGGTTGGATTCTTCAAGGAGCCTCGTCGATGCGAGGGATTCTGGGAACCCCCGAAAGGCTGCCTTGGCCCAATATTCTGGCATGGAACGCGTGCCGAGCTCCCACTTTGCTGTGCCCTAACTACTATCCTTCTGGTTCTTGCGAATCTTCGGATGGTATGCTGCCAGTGTGAACCTCAGCATCACTGAAGATACAAGGAGAAGATGCCGGGCTGCGCATGAACAAGGCGACCCCCCACTTGCACCCACTTAGCCACTCTTGCTCTGGAGGATTTCGGGATTTCACGTAAGGGGGCAGCAGCTTGGGTGTCAACTCCACGAGAAGAAAGAGAGCCGCGACCTGAAACTCTAAACCAAAGCTCCCCTAAACCTCAAAGCTCTAACATCATCAACGTAGAACTCCACCTCAACATACTCTAATGTGCCCTTCTCTCTATATATATATACATACATACACAGTAGTCAACAGTATTGTCATGTAATCTGTTTGAATATGCTGTAATATACCCTAATATACCATAGTATGCTATCACGTACTGTCGCATACCATAAAGTATCATCTGGTATACCACAATGATGCCATAACAAACCATACAATCTACCACAATATACCATAAGAACACACCATAAGATGCCAGAACATGCCAGTAGACCGGGGCCGGGTCTCCTTCCAGCAGCTCCCGCGGAACGCGCGGCTTCTGGGGTCGGGGCCGCGGCTCGGGTGCCTGGAAAGTCTTCGGGGCTTACGGGGTTTGGGGGTTTATAACATTGGGGTTCGGAGTTTGGGGGTTTAAAGGTCTAGGGTCTTTGGGCTTTAGGGGTTCAGGGCTTTAGGGCTCAAGTAGAAGTTAGGGCTGCTTGGAGGTTAAGGTTTAGGCTTTGGTGAATGCCAGACTTTCAGAAACCCCCCAGGATCGCTCTAGGCTGGTGTCAGGCGAGGCGCTCTCCACGGCGCCCCGGAGCCGTGCGCCCCGGACATCACCTGCGAGATGCTGAAGCAAATGAGGCTTGCGGATTCAGCTTACAGAGGCCTGAGGCCCTAAAACTAGAAAAGACCAACGTTTGGTCCAATACTCGTACTGCTGGATCACCCTCACCCACGTGGTCGTCATTGTCAGTTCTATCAGAACCATCACCGTCATCATCGACCTCATCGTCGTCCGCCGGCAACACCGTTGAAGTCATGCTCAGGATCAAGAAATAAAGCAGCCATCCCTCGATCTCGAAACCATCTGCCTGACTGCGCCATTGCGAAAGGTCGCCGGCGGAAGCTCTGCAGAGCTGTCTCTCAGATGGTCAGCTGCCCAAGGGCGCGGAACGACGCAAACTCCCAGTGTTGCTATCCAGGGGCCTCATGAGGAACGTAGCATGAGATGGCAAGAGGACTGTGAGGTCCAAGACTTGGGCTTCAGGTGGAGGCGGAAGGATGCCAGCCGGACCCCTCGAGCCGATATGCCAAAGCAAACTCGTCTCCCCCACTAGCACTGATACAGCAGTCATACCTATATATATATATATATAGAGAGAGAGAGAGAGTTTCTTGGTACGAGATACTCATCAGCCATCACCGCAACCCGAACCAACAGAACCCTAAACCCTAAACCCTAAGCAACAACAGCAACAACAACGACGACGACGACAGCAACAGCAGCGACTGTCAGCAATGATGATGCCTGCGACAGTTGGTACAGCAGCTGTAAGCCTGCAGCTAGTCCCTGAACCGAAGAACGCCCTGGGCTTGAGGCCAGGGAGCCCTGTACTAACACGGCACTTGCCAGAATGCACACAACATGAGCTGGAATCATCAATCTCGCTCCGATGGCTCTTACCTCAGACCCACAGGTCGCCCATTCTAGCCACGAGCCTACACCTGTTCTCAGTCAACCAAGACCCGAGCCCAAATAAGGACTGGAAACGCGATCATGCCTTCAAGAACCAGCCGGAGGCATCGAAGTTCTTGTGGTCGGGGATGCTCTTCTCCTCATCTTAGGTTTTGAAGTGCTTCAAGCGTGAGTTGACCCAGAAAGGAAGGGCCTTCAACTCTTCAAGCGGTCGCCCTTTGAGAGGTTGGGGGGGGTTCGGGTATTGGATTGATGAGTTAGTTGTCTCTGTCGCACGATAAGCAGCAGATGTCATAACCCGCATCAGTGCTGCATCAGAACTCACAAACGTGAAAAAGGGAACTGACATGAGCAACGACGCTAGACAGCTCTTTTGCACAAGAACGATAATGCACACTGAGAGCCTGAATGATGTACTACTTGTAACCACAAAAGCACATGCGTTAAAAATGTGACAACCGCGAACACTACGACGACAACAGCAACCATAGCAGGAAACATACACAACATAATCAACATGGCAGAAGAGACATGCAGCTGTATGAACGGAAAAACAACATGTAAAATTGTAGCGACTAGCAAAGAAACCTTATGACAGACTGCAGTACAAGATAGCTGTAATAACATGCAAGACGGCAAAGACCAACTTAGACAAAGCACGAGATCAGGCTGCGTTTGAATTCTGAAACAACAAATAACCGTGCACCAATGTAGCCTGCATACATATATACGTACACACATCATACATACATACACACATACATACATACATACATACATACATACATACGTACATACATACATACATACTTACTTACTTACTTACTTACCTACTTACATACATACTTACTTACTTACTCAAATACTTACTCGCGGCCTTGCTTACATACATGCAGACTGACTTACTTACATGCATATGTTTGTGCATGTTTATCCGTGTATGTATATGCATGTGTATGCATGTATGTGTATATATATATATGTAGACAGACTGTTAGCCAAAATACAGATGTATGCGTCTATGTTAAAAATCATATTCATGAAAGTCCTCTGCCTGCCTCGAAATACGTAATCACTGCGTTGACCACATTGATGACGACTGCCACGCTCAACTGGGCAAGCATGTCACAGGCTGCCAGGCAAACCGAGTGGGCAGCAACTGTGGGAAAATCGAGGATGTCGGGTTTAGGGTTTAGGGTTTAGGGTTTAGGGGTTTAGGGGCTTAGGGTTTAGGGTTTAGGGTATTGGGTTTAGGGTTTGGGGATCTGGCGAGGGCTAGCTGAGCACTGATGGGCCGAGACAGTTACTCTATCACTACAGCGAAGCTCGTGTTGAAGCCGCTTTCCTGTCCATGCTTGTGCAAGTTCACTCAAGAGCTGGCGGCATAAAATGCGATGGGAAACCTGAGGACCTCGCGATTCTGACTAGGCCCGACAGAAGATTGCGCAGGACAGCATTCGACCCAATTTTATGCCATGTTTCTGGTTACTGGGAGAAGCATTCCGGACCGTTTGGGTACCCAGGAAGGGACGCTCTGAAGAACCCCTGCGGCAGGCTCCCCCTGAGTTCGCCGCAGAGGTCCGGAGCGTGTTCAGAGCCCAATCCTGCCAGCACATTAGGTTGCGCATGCTCCAAAACGTAGCTGATATGCTCCTTCATTCCAGTCAGAAGAACATCATAGAGCAATAAGCGTTAAGCTGCAGAGGCAGAGGACAACCACGGCTCCGGAGGGCAGCTCGACAGCCAACGAAAACATCATGAACAAGATAACTCAGTGGCTTTCTGCGGCCCTGGCTGGCAGGTCAAAGAGGGCAAACTCCACGTCTCAGCACGGGGGTTTTTGTACTGCAGGGTGTTTGGGACCTCTCAAGGACGTTCGTAGTCCTTAAAAAATCATGAACAATACTCGTCTATGACTTCCGTAGGAGTAGGCGGCAGCAGCAGCAGCAGCAGCANNAGTAGTAGTAGTAGCCGTAGTAGCAGTAGTAGTAGTAGTAGTAGTAGTAGTAGCAGCAGCAGCAGCAGCTGTAGTAGTAGCAGTAGTAGTAGTAGTAGTAGTAGTTGTTGTTGTAGTACTAGGAGCAGTAGTAGTGGGGTACTGGCACCAAAACTCGTACGACCACTGCAGTGCCTGACGGCGCACTAAAGACGGACAGGGTAATGACGATGACCATGGTGAAGAGGATGCTGATGACCATGATGATGCTAAAGATGATACAATGATACCGGCACAACTGTTGCTGCCGCTGCTGCTACTAACGACAACAGCAGGAAAGGCGATCGTAACAAATAACGATATACTGTTGGCAAGAACATCTTTGGAGCTACTGATATATAGCAGCACTCATCAGGATGCTAATTAACGGAACAAGTTTTAATAATGATGACAATGATAAGAATTATGCCAACCCTCGGGAAAAAAAACAATAATAGTAGTACCCGTTATATCGTTAAGAACAACAGCAAAAATCATCATGTCAACAGATGGCCGTAAAAGTTGTATAGGATCATGATAACGATGACCATGCTTATGGTGCTGTGCTTCCCGGACCTCGTTCCACACCTCCACTGCTACCGGCCATTGAAACGAAAGACTCGTCAGGCCGGCTTGCCGGACTAGGCTGCAAGAGCAGGGACCACTGATCAACTCGGCGTCAGGCTGTTCCCTCCGACCGCAGCAGCTGCAACAAGGGTCACTCCCAGGATGATGTGACCAAGCTGAACCTGAAGAGCCGTGCACAGATGAAGGTCTGACTTCGAAGCAAGCCGACACTGCACCCTGAGCTCTCGGCCCAGATGAAGGGGAAGCCGAAGATGTTCGGATCCTTAAATCGTCCGCGGGGAGCCCAAAATCCGAACTGCCTTTCCAACGTCGTGCGCCCACACCAAATTTGAAGAGGCTAACAAGGTCGACTGCTGACTGAGACTCGGACGACAGAATCCTGCAGGCATCGCAGCAAACGATAAAAAGGATGCGCACTGCTCGAGTCAAGCTCTCAGCTGTTGTTGATTTGACGGCGCGGAACACTAGAATCACTAGAACGGGTCGGTTCGTCATCGCAGGGCAGAAGAGGAACAGCCCGAACCATCCAGACCCTCCGTGATGTTCTTTCACAAGGGTCCTTGGACTACCAGCAAATACGCAGCAAATTGGGGCCCTGAACGGAAAACACCACTTCGATCTTGAGCCTAGAATGTCTCAACACGGAACTGGATGAGGCACAAAGAGGGAGAGTCCCGAACTCCTCGAAACCCTACTAGAAGTATAATAGGGAACCCTAGGGCCCTAAGGAACACCACTGCTCACTCCACAGCCTTCTATATACAATGCTGCAGTCAGACGCCCGCACCTCTCCCTCGTTCAGGTTCCAGATGGGGTCCGCCTCTCCACATGGTCTAGCATTCATGTACTGCGGCCACTGTATTCTGCAAATGCCAAGTGCACCAAGCTGAAAAACAAGATTGCTGCAAGCATGAATATTGCAGCAGCCTTCGCCCTGATTTCGACATGTTTCGATTGTTGCCAGTACTTGAAGCTTTTGAAGCGCTAAAACTAGGAGATTTCTATGATGCCCGCTGAAACATTACAGTACCAGCATTACTTCCATGTCAAACGCATCCGTTTGTACCATGCTCAGTTGCTCTTACCTCCATCATAACAAGGACAGGTTAGCACACAGACGTACAGTAAGCAACCGAAAAACAGTTCAATGAGAATTGAACAGATACTGTTGCCACAGCGGCAGGTTGCAATAATCTGCAACCCTCCAACGGTTACTTGAAAGAGCCCGTCATACCGGTGATTACAACGACAGAGGGATTCGCACATATCTATTTCATATAGATACACATACACCTACAGTGTATATATATATATACAGACATACACCAGTGTGCACATTTACGCGCGTTTATGGTACATCCTTCAGATGGAAACAACATATTGACGATGGTGAACACTGATCAGGGCAGTAGCACACCCTGAAGACTGACCTGAGCAGGGCTCTCGCCCTCCCCAGGTTTGGCTGAAGGTCTCCAGAGCTTGCGGTCTAGAGTTTCACTATTTTGCGGGCGTAGCAGAGCTTAAGAGGGTTCAACATCGTGGCCAAGCCGGCAACAACACAATGGCCTCGAAGGTGTCCATCTCTCTTTCCTGCCGAGAGTTGCTCGCGAACTTTGCATGCAGCAACATTCGAGCGGCTAGTTCTCCGTTTGCTTCAAACTGGGCCGCTCTCACTCTACGTTTCTGCTTTTGCAACTCTTCGAAGGGCACGTGAAACGTCTTGCTTCGGCCTTCTGCTGCTTCTTTCGGCGCTCTTCTCGCCTCTTTCGGATGTCCTGGCTTGGACCACGAAACCATGCAGAACGGAAAAGAACAACTCCGCAAGCATTTCCGACACCGCCCCTCAGCTTCCAAGCCAGTTCAAGACGGCAGGCACCTCGTCGGACACCTTGAGCGCTACAGCGAGGTCACGGGCGAGGACACCCATCCTCAGAGACATGCCGGGCGGCCAAACAAATTCGAGGTGATGCAGAGCTTTGGGGTCTGTCAGTTTTGAAACCAGCTTCCCGCTGACATTGCGGTTCCCCTGGCCGGAGCTGCTAGGCAAGCCTGCAAATTGTAGGTCCCCGACAATACTCGACGAATTGAAGTTGTCATATATCTTTTCTCAACAGAAGCAAAACAATTTGAGCAACTCCCCAGAGTCTTAGGGCCAATGGACCACAGAACAAAGGGACAACGCCACGATAAAGCTGAGACGCCCCTTTTCAAAGGAAAACCGAAAGCTTGAACCCCCACAGCTCTAAACCGAATCTCAATATGCTCATGGATGTTGCAATTCCTTGTTGCATTGCCTCAGAACAGCACCCAGCACCATGCTTTACGGTGTTGGCCCTTGTTTAGGGATTAAGTTGGACCTAAATCTAAGGCTCCTTCTGGAAGTTCGTTCTTCGTGATTCTTCGAAGGACTCAGTTCTTAGCCGAACGTCGCAAAAAAAAAAAAAAAAAAAAATCTTGATTGATGTCAACTGGATTTAAGGTTCAGGCATCGCAGGTCCCAGAAAACCCTAAGAAGTCATCCTGACATCCCATGCCCACTCAGGGTAGCTCTCGCGCTTCTCTTCCCGGATCTGGAACTCCGACTTCGGCGGAGCCTCGGATCCAAGCAAGCACCAAGCCTAGCAGAAGAACAGTAACACCCTAGCGCATCTCCTGCAAGACACCCCGACAGTGCCGCCAGCCCCAGCTGGGGGTTCAGGGCTCCTTCAGTCACCCTCGATCCCAAATAGTCGTGGCCTTCCTCCGCCGCCGTCGCACGCGCTTCTCTGCTGCCAATGCTGTGACCTCGAACCATGTGCCATCTAAACGCCATGCCGCGCTAGTGCTCACTACTCACTGCTCACTGCTCACTGCTCACTGTTCACTACTCACTACTCACTGCTCACTCCTCACCACTACCACTACCACTACTACTACTACTACTACTACTACTACTACTACTACTACTACTACTATTACTACTACTACTACTACTACTACTACTACTACTACTACCATTACCACTACCCC